>VZRN01000651.1:239003-275754 GCA_013397935.1 Dasyornis broadbenti | reverse complement strand
TTTTTTTTTTTTTTCAGTTTTTCTGGAGTTCAAGGTCACAGTCAGGAAGGAATACTATTTGCTGCTGGTTTCCTTTTCTTGGCAGATCACAGGCCACCAGCTTTGTTCATACTGTTCTGCAATGAACTAGTAAGGGTCGGGTGAAGCTGCCTGCTGTGCAATGGTTCTCTTCCACGTCCTTCACCTCTTCTTCTAATGTAGAATAGGATGGTGTTTTATTTTGGCATTTTTCTTCCCCACCAAAGAAAATGGATACATTAGCAGCTGGAAAAACTAAAGAAACATGAAAAAAGAAGCATAACAAACATCATTATTTTTTGTCAAAAAAAATAGAATAGAATGACAGCCAGCTAGGAAGATGATATTATATCACTAATGTATAACTGAATGGAAATAGGCAGAAGGGGGTATTAGGAGGCTATTAGGGGGTATTTATTTTAAACATGTTTTTGACAATGATATTGCTTTTCTGGTGAGCGTATTCTCATTGAACACCTTATTAACAGCAGGTAAACTTCAGAGTCTTCGCAATTTTGCAGTACTTCTGAAAACGTTTGGTGTATGAGAGTATTTGAAGCAGAGTCAGATAAAGCACTATACCTTGTCTTTTTGGTGTGTGCTTTTGTCTCAAAAGTAAAAGGCGGGTTAATTCTATATACTAGGATAGCAGCCTCCATGTGCTACCCTTCCAAAACGCAAATTTCTATTAGTGTCTGTTGTAGTTACACAGCATATGAGTGCTTGTATTTATGTCCATAGAAAAAAAATCTTTAAAATGCACAAAAATACTGCATTTATGATTTATCCAAACTTTCCCAAGTTTCATTTTTTATTACATCAATTATGTCTTGATTTTTTATGTCGGTTTTTTGCATAAGAAGTGGTGCATGGGAGAAAAAATTCTACTGTCATCAGTTGAATATGAAACTATGACTGCTTTTTATCTTGAAGCTAAAAAAAAAAATCACTTTTTTCAACTTCTTTTTGAGACAAAAATAATTAACATTTTGTCTAGGATTGTTCTGCATCCATAACTATAGCCTACTGAAGATGTATCATTTCACAGTCTCATCTGCATTGCTAAACAATATTTGAAACAGAGCATAGTTCCCTTGATATAGAATAATACTATCACCCCCTCTCCAAACTGTGAGTAGCTTCTTGTTTCTGAAAGATTAAAATAATTATTGCAGTTACCTAAAAATCTGCTGACTCAGTACTTGATTTGAATGCTGATTGGATCTCTAATGAGCTAAAAGTGCATTTTGAAAATTGGATATCTCTGAGGAAAGTAATTAACAAAAAATACGTAGCTGTACATACATTAGCTAAGTGCAGAAGCCTAACTGGATCAGTGCTGCAACGGGGGATATCTGCTCTGTGATAATATCACCATGCCACTCTGTTTATTAGAAGTGAAAGCCTGAAAAGTAAAGTAGGTAGGCATCTCTGACAAGTCACTGTGGTCTAACTCCTAGTGGACCTTTTCCTAGCCCATCAAAAAACTAGTGTTACATGGCAAAAATTGACATGATTAGAAATCTCACCTCAGCAGAGTGCCAGGTTGGAATAATAGTGACACATTCGAAGTTGTTAGGTCCAAAATGCAATTTTCAAACTGTGAAGGATGGTTAGCCTGATGTCTGTACTACCCAGGGTTGTATATGAGTGAGTTCACTTAAAAAATGATCCAAATAATTGCCCCTTCCTTCATGCCAAACAAAGAACATCCTTGTCATTAAAAGAGCAATAGATTCCTAACTTGATCACTGTGGAAAAATAGAAGAGATGCTGAGTATAGGAATCGAATAATTTTGTTTAATAAAGAACGTAGTAGCCCACATCTGGTCTACTATCTTTCAGTTTATGCACTTTATGTAGCAATAATGTCACTTCTCTAAAGTGCAGTCATTTGGGAGCTTGAATGCAGTCCCAATGCCATAGCTCATTAGGTTACCTATTCAAACTGTTCTTTTTGTTCTAATCAAATTTGTTGCACATCTCTGCATTTTCCCTCTTTCTGCTACTTCCTGTTGGAAGAAAGGCAACCAGACGGAACGCTGTCTTATCATTTAGTATAATCACATCATAATATTTTGCCCTTTCTTTTCTTTACCCCTTTCTCAATGCAGCCAAAAAAGTTTGTTGACACTTTAAAAATGTTTTTCTAATTGTCTGTATTCAGTTTAAAACTACTTTATGTTTATTGGCTCAGGATTTTTTCCTTTCACAGTGTGCTGCCTTGTGAGTTTCTGTACCTGCTATTGTATTGACTAAACACATATGTCTAATCTAAAAAGAAGGTAGAAAATTTAAAGCGGCAGATAAATAAAACAAATGCTTTGGGAATGACTGTTAATCATGTGAATGAGAAAATATGCGTGCATGAATGAAAATGCCAAATTATTTGTTGTTCACTGTATTACTGTTTACTCTGTTGAGGCAGTACAAAAAATATGATAATCTTTAAACAACCAGAAATATCACAACTAAGAATTAGTCATATTAGAGTGTTTCCTTGAATCACTTAACAAACTGGAAATTATTCATGTTAACTATGTAGAAATATAAATATTTATTAGAGCAGGCAAAACAAGGATCTGATTGCAAGTTATTCATTAACTGGGTCTTTTCTAAAATACAAAAATTCTTCTAAAATAAATGGATGAGTTCTGCTTTTACCTTACTTCTTATTTACTTCTTTTTTGTCTCATTTGAAATTTTTAGTCTCAAATTTAAGCATTAAAAGGATAACGGATAAAAATTTACAGTGAGATGTTCCAAAAATATGCATTAATTCCCTAAACCACACTTTTTAACCTCAGTATAATCATCAGTGATCATAACTTCAAGTAATCAGGATTTACAAGAATCACACGAACATTACAAAAAACTTGGGCCATTTCATTTCATGACCTCAATACTAAAAGACATTTGGCAGAATATAGTGAGATAAGGGTTAATGTAAAACACAAGTACTAAAGAAAATAGTTATTCTATATATTTCACTCATGAAAATATTCCAGTGCATGTCTATCTGACATGGCTGAGGAAGGTGGGTATTCAGACCAGATCAGATGGAGAAGGGTGTGTGATCATCAAATTATGAGAACACTTCTTACTTTTCTGTTTTAATCATAGGAGAACCCAAAGTCAGATGTGAAATGAGAGTGCAAACTAGCAGTAACACAAAACTGAATCTGCAACCTGAATGGAAAGTTGCTAAAATCAGCACATGTTGGAAGGCTCTTGGCACAGTCAAAGAAGTTAGATGTCACCCTGAATTGTATGATAGTGTGCTAAGTTCTGCCCAGATGGATATGATTTGTATATCAGGGTTAATAGGAAAAAACAAGCAACACTGAAACAAAGTAAGCCACTTTAAACAGTAGTATAGAGCTCCATAAAAGTAGTAAAAGACGTACAGAGAGAGATCTGTGTGATGACATCAGCAGAGAGGAGCTTCAAAAAGCAGAACATGGTAAGGGAATTACAAAACCTACCCAGCAATTAATTCAAAGATCACCTCACTGAGTGAAAAAGTTGCTGTATTAAATGAAAAAGCAATAGAGTTTAAACACTGTGTAAGGCATGTCAGGCAAAGAAAAATGGTCCAGTATCTGTATTTGGATTTGAGAAGCATGGGAAAGAAAATAACACTTGCTAGGATAACTTACTCAAAGAATGCAGAAAAATATTCTAAATATATCAGGTAAAGTTTCATGGGGACAGAAACAGGGAAATGTCAAATAACTACAATCTTCTATTTATACAGGAACCTGCATTGCAACTGCAGCTAAAGTGTTCTTGATTTCCTTTTCCAAATCAGTGTGTCTGTGTACGTGCGTATGAACGTGTGACTGCACAAATCGCTTAAATGCAAAAAGCAGTGGAGCAGAACAGAGCAGCTGTTTAGAACTGCACAGCAACAAGACATGGCACTTTAGGACAGGAAGTAAAGGAGAATATGGTATCTAACTGAAGCTGCAGAAGGGATTTTATGTCAACAGAATGCAATTACTAAACTGGAATATTTCCAGAACAATAGAACTAGCATAAGGGAATAATCATTATTGCCTGAAATTGAATATAGAAAAGGAGTTAGTTAGGCAGAGATAACTTGTTCAGAAAAAGGAACAAGATGAGATGGCAGAAGAAATTCGAAAGGGTTGTAAAAAGCATAGTCTCCTAACAATGAGTGATTGCAGTTAAAAACTAGGTCATACTGAGTGATGGATATGAATCAAGCAGTTTTACAGATGTTAAAGTGATTTGATCTTTTATATTCTAAAGAAAGGTAAGAATTAGGGCCAAACCTTTCCGTACTTGTTCATTCAATGAGCTATGGGTGCATGAGAGAGAAAAACAGCATCTGGCCAGTAAAATAGATCTGAATCTTGCCATAGCTATGAGTAACGCATGGATATGTGACAGTAGACGCAGAGGCAGGATCTCTGCAAAACAACCACAAGCTGTTAAAATTTGTCATTAAATTTGGAGACAATCCCTGCTCACCTTCTGAATTTCCCTGTGTACTTTTCAAAGTAAGAATACACAGACAAACAATAAATGGTCCAAGATTTGAAAGTTTTAAAGATTAAATAAAGACTTGTTGGTTTTCTTTGCAACAGAGAAACTAAGGCTGACAATTATAAAAACTAGAACCGAACTTGAAATGGACAGCTACTTCACATAACTCATAGTTTCATTTCAATGGCTTTATCAATGAGTAAAGCAGAGGCCAAATTTTTCTACTGCTGTAGCTCTCTGTAACATCTGCATTAATTTAATCCAATTGAGGGCCCAGGAAAAATATTTAGCTATGTGCTTCATTCCACTTGTGCAGACAGCACCATAAATGCACCTTTCAATGGAGTATGTGATTAGAAAGGATTGATAATACATGCACAGTGTTACCCTACAATACCAGAGAACAAATGTGATAACGTTTGCTAAAGTTATTGAGGTGTGGCCTTTCTGAGTCACAATATAAATCACCCTTGCCTAAAATATTTTTTGATATTTTGATCTATGCTTTAATTCTTTGAAACCTGAAGTAACTTTTATGTAAGTAATCAAAAATAAAGAAGAGAGAGAGAGAAAAAAGCGAGTCAGGATGGCAACACAGAGGGCTCTGCATGAGACATTTGACTTAATTAAACATAAATCAGCTTGAGCTCACACAGCATGGTCATGCTTAACATATCTGAAAGAACTGTTTGAGTAAGTATCTGAGAGGCTTTTCAGAGAAAAAACTATGGACATATTTTACCTGGATTTTAGCAAAAGCTTTTTATACAGTTTTATATATGAATCTAATCCACCAGCTAATCACTAAATTTATTATGGGGTGAGATACTTGACTGGATTAAACTCTGGTGTGTGAGTTGATTTGGTTTAGGGTAGAATGTGGTGGAATTTAGAGAAGTAGGTCCACTTGGTGATGGCTGTCCCTCTCTATTCTTGCCCGTTGTATGGAGATTTAAGAGAAGGAAGATCAATTATGGGTGAAATTTCACTTTCCTGCTGTCATATAAGTATTCTTTCATTGAGGTATTAGAACATTTTCCTGTGAACAAAATTAATGAACAAGTCTTGATTTTTGAGAAGCCAAACCTACCTGTAGTGAAACAGCTGGCACCTGCTTACAGAGTAATGCCTTCAGGGGAGGCAAAGAAGGCAAAAAGATAATGGAAAGACTTTTAAATAGTTTTTTATTATTATTGTTCTGATCACTCCGGTTTATTTTTTATGTTGCAGTGTTTCACTTCTCTCAGTGGGTCTCTCACATGCACATTTAGTGGTCATTGCTACTGTGGGTGTAGCATCAAAACATTAATAAGCATACTTCCAAAGCTCTTCCAAAACTCTTGGACTATTTATGGCTTTATTAAGCCAGTGGATGTTCAAGGAAGAATGTGGTACTGCAAGTGTGTATGGTCCTTTTAGGCTTAGAGATGGCAAAGCGTTTACAGAGGTCCTGATTGCATTATTCCTGCTCTTTACCAATGTTTTCAAAACCTCCAAAGATCCATGCATTTCCATAGATTCATAATTTCCTCATGTCAATAGACTGTACCTCGCTTGATGATATTTGCAGATAGAGATGGCAAACCTGTCTGTAATCTACATGAATTCCGTGGATTATTTAGTGATTCTCTAAACTATTTCCACTCCTTCCCCTAGATTTCCTCCCTTTTTGACTGACCAGGTAAGGTTTTCCTACAGTATGGCTCTTATGAAGGCTGAGCTGCTCATTCATCTCTTCTTTCAGACCATACATGGGACAATTTCAACTTTCTACCTGTACGTTTCACAACAGTCACTGCTGAAAATCACAACCCATTTGAATGGGAGTAAGTCTTTTTTTTTCATGTGCTAAACATATATTCCTTGTTCCTTTGGGTTCAGATTGTACACAGTTTACCTATCAAAAGAATACCTCAGCTGTAAGTCTGTGCTTTCTACCAATTTCCAGAAATATACAGTAATTAATTATGCCATGTTATGTCTGTTCCTGAGACCATGATAAAAAGACATTTCAAAAGTGGTAAATTCTCTAAATTATCAGTGCAGTGTTTCTTTTTGTATTAAGGAATGACATATGGAAATGAAACAGACTGAAGTGTGATTCAGACTCATTGTGCATTTGCACATAAGGTTCTTAAGTATGTATATTCTCAGGTTTTCACAGTATGTTTGAAGACAGGAATCAGATTGGAGCAAAAATAAAAATCAATTTGGGTTCCATTTCTGACAGCCAATCCCTCTTCTAATACATTTTTCTTTAATAATATGGCAGGGATTCTTTTCAGTTTCAGGGTATGGTTACCACTGAAAATTTTGTTCCTTAAAACATTTACATACTCTTGAATCCTTTTGACACCAAAGCACTTGCTTACTGCTGTTAAGCTGTCTTCATATTTATAGGTCAAGAAAAAAAACCCCACAGAATATACAAAATCTGGGGAAAAAAGGTGTGGATTACATAATACTCTGCAACCAGCTGAAGACGGCCACGAACATCAAAATTAAAGGGATCAGGCACTACATCTGGAGACACTGTCCTGTAAAACCTCCTATAATGGTTCTTCTTAGGCGATGGGATTTATTCTGGGTTTATGTGTTGTGAACATAATCCTACAGGAGAAACACTTTCTGATAGCAAGACGGCAGAAAAATCACCCCTCACTCACCTGTAGAATTATTAAACAAGTCCTCAGTCTTATTTATTGCTGACACCCACACTTCTCCTTCTCCCTGTTTTTCAACTGGCAAATAGACCTTTCTACAGAACATGAGCTTTGCAATTCTTTTTAGTGTGGAAGCACAAATGTTTTATTCAGTTCTTATATCTTTGCCCAGAGCACAAAGCAAGTCCTTAATAATTTAGTCTTACAGATGACTCAGAATCATCATATCCTGGGCTTAGTCTTAAACCATAGCTATTCATGGACTGAACTTAGTATTATAGCTTTTAAATTCATGACTTTGGAAGCAGACAGTACTTATAAAAGCACATCGTATATGTTTTTTGTGCTAAATGTCAAACTATTAAGGCTTATATTTCCTAACTTTTCTGAAGATTAGGGGAAATACAACTTAGTTGCTGTACTTCACAGAGCTGGAAAAGCTTGAGAATAGTTTTTGTGATTTCAGACTCTCTGCTGCCGTCTTCATAATGCTACAAGAAAATGACTTCAAAGTACTTTTTAACAGTCATTCTTGTATACATAGCAATTATTGTTATGCATTTTATGCAACCATCCTATAGCACTTTGGTGTATGTCCCTGCTGTGGGGTCTAGGAGTCAGTTTCATAGTTTCATCAGGAAGGGTTACTTTTCAACAACTGCTTGGCCAGAAAGGCTTTTAACAGATAATTCATTCTTTTCTAGCATAAATCTCTAACCATAATCAAGTCTGGAGTCACTTGGGAAATGCATAAAAAATACAGGGCTAAAAATGCGCAACTTTTTCGATTGAAGGACACATCTCTCAAGTGAGTGATATATGTTCCACCTAATCTCAGGTAGTGATCTGTTTATGCTGAGAAGCCTGAAGAATCTTCTTTTTATCTTACCACTTCTTCATGTAGCCATTACTTTCATCATGTGTCCTCTGAAACATTTGTAGAAATATCCTGAACTGTTCACTTAATCTCATTGGATTAGTAAAAACTAAGAATTTTAATTATTAGTAGTTCAGTGCTTTGCAAGTGTTAACAAGTGAATGAGTTCTACAGGTCAATAATATGTCAGATCTAAAAGTGGGAAAAATCCTATTAATGAATAAGTAGTCAGTTTGATGGCAAATTCCTGGAGGATTACGGGTGTTGTCTCTGATTTGTTCTTTATCTTGACATGGCTTGTAGATGAACTGTAGCAAGATTACAATCATGATCATTCGCCAGAGCCTGAATCTTTGGTGAACAGCAAACTTCATGTATTCACATCCTGCAGAAATCAATCCTGTTTAATCCTTCTATTGCATACTTAAAAATCTTAGTTTAACCTATGTGTTTTAATATCACTGCAAGCTCACATAATCAAAACCAAATGAATTAAGAAAAGCTATTTAAAAATTAAATTCCTGTTTAGCTTAGCTTGTCACCTTGCAAACTAAGGTGAATGTTTATAAGCAAGATAGTGGGAAGTCTAATGTAAATGTAGCTGAAGTAAAGGAGAAATACAAAGAGAGAGGTTACTTTATTTAAGCCATCTTTCTCTGTTTGTGCAGGTGTGAAACAATCATGTATGAAGAAAAGCAAATAATGTAAGCCTCTTGGTAGGTAGGACGGCATTCATAAAGTGTCTGATGGAAGACTGAGAGAGTATAGGCAGGCATTGATTTTAGCTGTGCATATGACTGACATGGCTCAAATACCTGAGGTTAAAGCAAGCCTGGAATTTTTTTTTTTTTTTTTTTTTTTTTTTTTTTTTTTTTTTGTTGTCATATGTTTTTTTTTTTTTTTGCTTGACTTTTGATGACAGAATTCTGTTTTTCCAGTATACTTCTGCTTACAGTCTGGTGAAAAGCATGCTCAGAACATGATGATGTCTTTTGGTCACCAGAAGTTTGACTTTCTAAAATTTTATGAAACAAAGTGATGAAAGAAATGATTTTGTTTTGAAATCAAGAAACTATTTATTAGCTAAGTCTAGCACAAGATTTTGGTTTGTAGCAAAGGTTTAGATTGTGCTTCAGTGGACACCATAACTAATTAAAGCTTTTATTTGGAAAGACAGAAACTAACAAACCAATAAGCTTACCTTCCCAGCAAGGTCAGGCTGAGAGGCAAAGGAAGACTGAATGTACAGAACTGCAATCATCCAATCTCTTCTTCCTCTTCAAAGAGAAAGTCAAAGAAATGTTGCAGGATGTGGACTGCACTCAACAGTGGATCTAAGGAACAAAACCAGTAAATATCCACTACTTAAGCTAGCCAGGTTCTGCAGATCTAACATGTGATGGCAGTGGAACAGGGTACATAATTCAAACTGAACAGTGGGTTAAGTAAGATAGATATATTAGGGTGATGTAATAGATAACCCAGCAATATGCTCATACTGCTTTGCCAAGAGCATGGATTGGCCACTAAAAAAATTGCTTGTGAATTGTCTGTAGGTGGTGTGATCCAGGTTAATCTTATCTGCCACTAGGTAAGTTCAGTGCTAGGATCCTTGTAGAGCTGTCAGCACAACATGCTAATCAGGGATGTGAAGTGCTGCCTTATGCTGTTCCTACTTATTCAAGCATGGATGTGTATAGTATGGTAACCAAAAATTACTCAAACAGATATGTCATGTCCCTCAAAGATAATTTTTTGTTAAAAGCTGTCCTGGTAGCAACTTTTTTTTATTTCTAGTTCTTTTATTAAATCTTTGTTTATTATCTCAAAAAAGCTCATAAATTTAGTTCTATTTTATTATCTCAGTTGCACAGTAATGGAGCACAGCTACATGCAACTCTGCTACTATTTATTACTTGTTGTGCAGCAGTAAGTGTGTAATTTTTTTTATTTCTTTATAAAAGACAAACTTAATCTAGTAACATACTGTCTGAGGGTCTGCTACATTTTTCTTGCTGTTGCTGTTGTATCCTTAGATTGGATCTCCTTCAGAAGTTGGAAGTACAATTTAGCTGTCTAATCAAAGGTGTATCTAGATAAACATATATATATGCATGATATACATATATATATTGTATCTTTATCTAGGAATCAATCCTTGTTCATCATAGCAAAAGATTACATGATGTGTGACTATAAGAAGAAGAGGTTAGATCTGGAATACTTTATTTTTGTGCTGGCAAATCATAATTGCTGCAAATGAAACAACAATGGAAATGTTACGAAGAGGTGGCTGCTTCTTTTATGTTTAGTTCAGTTGGAGGTGTGCTCATAGTTTTTCTCTTTTGTGAATTTACATCCTCTTTGGAGGTGTAAAAACTGTCTGAAACTCCCAAAGTCACATTTTTTCCTCCTAACTCTCACCACTCTGCTTGACAGATGGACTGAGGTTTTTTTAATTTATCTGAAGGGCTGCTGACATTCATCATTCCATTTGTATTATTTTATTTTCCCTTTCCTTTTTTTTTTCTTTTTTTTTTTTTAATTTTGGAAGGTAAACAATTAACCAGGCACTGACATCGAAAAAAAATTAATTTGTTTCTATATGCCTTACTTCTCATTTTCTGACAATCCAATGAGCGGACTTGTTTTCATATTTTCTTAAATATACATTATAACCACAATCGGATACTTTCATACATCAAAGGTAAACAAGCTTTACATGCACTAAAAGAAAAATCTCACTGCCAACTGTGATATGCATGTGCATGCTTGTGTGTATTAACTACATATGTGTAGTTAAATCTTTTCATAATTGTTTAAAAGTTTATAGTTATTATCGTATATTAACTTACAGTTACCCATTTGTTCTTACTTGTACTGAAATGAATGTATGGGTAATTGGATATGCACCTGCATAAAATCAGAGTGATCCCTGAATGAGAAGGTGTGTCAAGAAGTATATAAATTCAGAAATACAGCTAGTCTTTACCTGAAAATGAAAAATAATAAAAAAAATCAGTTATGTCCCCGAACTATTTTTTTCAGTCTGTTTTTGTTCTAGCCAATAAAATTTCCAGTTATCCAAGCATTAAGTAGCTGAACATTTAGATTTTATTAAGCATGGAAAAAACCTGAGATTAATTGAATTCTAACAAACCTTAGGAAATTACTGCTGTTGCTTATAAAAAGAATAGTTCAAATAAACAAATATTTCTCTTTAGATGGTTTCCAAACTTAAAATCACTTCTTTCTTTCTTTCTCTCTGTCTCTCTGCTTTTCTCTCTTTCTTTCTTCCTTCTCTCCTACTTTCGTTCTTCCCCTCCTCCTTCCTCATTCCTCCTTTCCTTTCTTCATCCCTGTTTTCTCTTTTTCTTTTCTTTTTCTTTCTTTTCTTTCTATTCTTTATTCTTGGAATGTATTTTATCGTCTGTCAGTTTTGCCCTATGATATGTCCTCTTAAATTGGATCTGTAAGCCCTTCATAAAGTTTAATAAATCTTCAGCATTTCACCCTAAGGAAATTATATTAAAAACCTTCAAATGTGAAGTTGGGCCTGCAGACGCACAGCACTGGGAATTATATCACCATAATCAGCTTGTAATGAAAGCCTCTGTCGCTGTTCTCTCCCAATCATAATCTGCCTGTCTTTATGAAAAAAGGGGGGTTTGTCTGGGTTCATCTGCAAGCTTTAATTGGAAGATGTCTTCATTTCATTCCAGCCTACTGGGATAATAACTCAGCCCCATGTTTAAACACAGGCCCTTGCCGCTGATATTTTTTCATTTAGTAAAGCATGTCTCTTTAAATGATTTAGCAAATCACCATGAATGCCAAGGCGGGATGATTGGCAGCTCATTGCTGGTGCACCATTTGCATGACATTTGTTCTTCAGCCCGGAAAGCTGCGGCAGGTAAACAAGCAGGCCCTGTACCGACTCCCTGTGAGTCCTTCCCTGTTTATTTTCTCATAATCAAATGACATTTATGGAGAGGCAAATGCAGCTGCACATATATGGAGAAAAAAATGCAATCAGGCCAAACATGATGACTTCATTCAGGTGATATTTTGATTAGAGAAAGGACAGCTTTATGGCATAGGGTTTCTTGCAAGTGAAGTCAGTTAAATTCCATTTTACAATCTCTATTTTTAATATAAATACTACATTAAAATAATTAATTGCATCCAATGGCACTGTCAGTGTTACAATGCAACATGCAGATGTGCAAATTTCTTAAAATTCCTACTTTTAAGAATTCTTTAATTTTGTAAAGTTCTGTTCTGCTCACTTTTGAGTCCTATACTTTGCAAGGCTCAGATATCTCTTTCTATATATAAAGCTGTGCTGTTGTGTCACTGGAGCTTTTTCCTAAAAGAGATTTCAGAGAGAAAGGTTTTTCTGGAGTTAAATATTTTAAACTTATTTCCAAGCATATTATGGTGCCAAGAAATATGGCAGAAAACAAATTAAAAGATTTAAAAATATATATAAACTACTATATATATTGCATCATATGGTGCTTGTACAGCAATTGATAGTATTAATACTCTTCTAATACACAAGTTAAATTTCCATTTCAAAGGCCATTTGAGAACAGATATAAAAAACGGTAATTACTGAGCAAGTAAGGAGTGTGTAGAGTGAGTGGTTTGCAGCTACCTTGAGTGGTTACACTCTGTTTTGCAGTTATTCTTAAAGAAGCATATTCTCATCCATTTGCTGAAGGAGACAGCCCTCTGGTTTTCATGTTGTTTGAAGAAGATTTTCTACAGGAGAAAACATGAAATTTGAGAGTCTTCAGTAGCTGTGTAAAATGGGAAAACAGAATCACCTAGTCCCCACACAGCTCGATGCAGGAAAGTCAAGAGCAGAGGGCTGGATTTTTACTTGCCTGTCATACCAGCCTTTTTGAAACAATAGTCAAATAACAGAAGGCAGGTAGGTGAATATGGAGGGAAGAGCTAATAGTCTCTATTTAATAGGGTGTTAATGATCAGAAAAATCTGCTGACAAAGGTCCCACAAAGAAGGGTCCTACAAAGAGGGGGCTCAGCATGTTGTCACAATTTGCCAAAGAGTAAGAGAAAAAATTACTTTGGCAGAGAAGAGAGCAATTAATTTCCACGGAATCATCTTAACCTTATGTTCTCCCAGTATAAATTCTACTTGGATACTTTTGTGCTGGCTCTTTCTCCAGATTTTTTGAAAGACACACACTTCCAGCTCTGAAACAACACAGATATAATGTTATTTCTGCACACAGGACTTCATCTCCCTGAAGTGACTGTTTCTTATTGCATCAGTCTTTAAGCAGGCACTAAGTAATCTATAGACAGCATTCAAAACCAGACTTACTAATTGGGCTGATAGGGTTTCTTATTACTATAAGAGTGTGCTTGGGGTCATCACACAGAGCAGGGGACAACTGCTTAGGCACTTGCTATATTTTTGAGCATCTCAGACTTATACAGAACAACTGAGTTCAGTGTGAGAGAACACAATATACGGAGTGCAGCCTGGACTCGAAAGGAATCACTAATGTGGCTCAAGAAATTGCTGGACCGGGTAACTGGTGGAAAACTGAAATAACAATTGTGCAGAGGTAATTGGCCCTGCAATTGGAGCTGAGCTGAGAGAGAGGAACAGGAAATATTGCCTTTCAACTTGGTAGCTGGGAAACTGTGAAGGAAAGAGTGAAGGGACATACAGAGAAGCGGATGTGACAATAAAACTGATGGATCAGGGAGTCATTTGGAGAGTCTGGCTTTGTCCTACCCAGTGCTGAGAACGTAGTTCAGTTTCAGATTTTGGGAGGAATAAGGGTGATGAGACTCATTGCTTGAAGGAGATGTGGCTTGGGAGACCAAACATCATACATCTCCAGTTGTTGCCAAAGGGAGACTGCAAAATCAGAGAGCAGGGAAGGTAAGAAAAATTAATTTAGAATTTCTAGTACTTTCTAGCTATAGTCAGTTGAAGTCAGTGGAGGTAGCCTAATGAGTGGGATTATCAGGGAGCTAAGAAAACAAGGACCTTCTTGCCTGCTTTTGTGCATTTATGCATTGATGTAGGTTGCCATGTTTCCAAATACATTTGATAATGTTCTCATTTGAAAATCTCAATATAGGAGTTGCAGCATCGTTAAATTTTGAAAAAAATAATCACCTTATTTATGAATCTTTTGAAAACCATAACACATAATATCTATTATTTCTCTTTTTATCATCCTGATTTTGAATTCTAGACAGAACCCCCTCCCCCCATGCCTCATGTACCTATTATCAAATTAAAGTAGAGGTTGTCTAATTTACTTCTCCTAGTTGCTTTACTAGAAGCTTGATGGTGCACACGATTTTAATTTCTAATACTTTCTTCCTTTTTAATTCATTACTTTAAGCAGAATTATGTGAATAGTTGTGAAAGGAGATTCTTCTAAAATAAGGATAAGAGCCTACAAATTACTACTGCTTAAGGATATCTTCAAGCTGTGGAAATCTGAAGGCACTTTGCAAAATTAGTAAGTTAAACGATAAAAATTCCAGCCACATAGTCTTTTTATACCACTTCACCCCACATAGGAGTTATGAAAAAATAATTTCTGGAAAAATCTTTTTATTCATGAAATCTGTCCAGCAGCTTCCAATGTGACCCTTTATGATTTCAGGCCAGGGGTCAGAAGGATACTGCAGAAACTGTTCAAGCTACCTTTTTTTTTTTTTTTTTTTTTTTAGTCTTGACTGTTATGGTGNTTTTTTACTTTTAGCTTCCTTTTTTTTTTTTTTTTTTTTCTATTAGTCTTGACTGTGATGAGCAGAAAAATCTTACAGGCAGCTGAGCAAGCATCAAGTTGGTATTTGACAAGACTGACAAGATGGTCTCCGTGGACCTGTTTTACTCACTATGTGCATTCACTTTGCCTTCTCAGTTTGAACTCAGAAAGCATCAAAAGATCATTATTATTGTTCTTTGCTAGGTGAATGAATGCTTTATTCTCACAGATATTTGGAGAATCGCAGCTGCTTGTAACTATTCATCCATTCACATGTGCACTAGGTCTGCTATTTGCTATTTCTTATGCATAAAAATGACATCACTTGGCCAGGGAAGAGAAAAATACTTTTAACTTTAGGGATATACCCAGTGGCACTAATACACAAATTAAACAGCATGCAAGCACCCCATAGTTTCAGTTCTGTTTGTTCAGACTACACAGCAAACAGACATTCAGAAATCACTCACTTGCTAAAAGGTTGGGAGCTACATGCGTGCTGCAGTTACTGCTGGAATCGGCCACCTCCTATGGAAGGAATGCACACCTTGAGCCACTGCCAAGTCAAAGTGTCTATAATATTGTATAGGATTGTCCATGTACAGTTTTGGATGGAATTCAAAGATCTTCCAAAGATGAGGGATAAATGGATTAGCAAATCTGTTTTCAGTTCTGCTTAGATGATCACAGTCATATCCAGACTTGGTCAAAACTTCCCCAGATCTTGAGGCAGGGGGAAGGGGAGGATGCAAAGAAGGTCAGAGGAAAGGCATAAATGTAGAATGAAAAGGAGAGGGGAGAGGAAAAGGGAAAAGAAGGAGGTGGGACAGGAGGAAGTGTGAGAGAGAGCAGGAAGAAAAAGAAAGGGAAAATGGGAAGGAAAGTGAGAAAAGAAAAGGGAAGGGAAAAGGAAAAGGAAAAGGAAAAGGAAAAGGAAAAGGAAAAGGAAAAGGAAAAGGAAAAGGAAAAGGAAAAGGAAAAGGAAAATTAATAGAGTATCCTCAAAGGTCATTATTTCCCCCTTGTCTCTCATGAGAACAGGATTGTCATCTGCCAGTTTCATGAGGAACAGTACAAAATCACACTTCTTTAATCTTTGTGAAATCTTAAGAACAGAGACTTTAAATAACAACTCTGCAAAATTAATTTTATAGAAAGTTATTTAAAGACACTGATTCATAAAGAAGTAATTTTTTAAAATTGTGATATTTAATTTAAAAATCTTATTAACCAAGGTCATTGGGGTTTTTTGGATTTTTTGCAACTGGAATTCCTTTCATTCAAGGGATCCATCTTCTCCCAAAAATTATGTATATGAATAATTTTCAGTGTCACCATATTTGGTTGAGACGATGTCATCAGGATTTAGTATAAGCTGATTTGTATGAATTTTCAATGGATATAAAAAAAGCAGACAAACTCTCACAACATAAGCAACTGAAACAATACAAGAATATCTGTACTGCTTTACATTATTGCAAAAGTTATGAAAATGGGATTTGATGATCAGAAATTTATACTTTAACAAACAAAATCACAGATTTTCTCCTAATTTTTTTAAACAATGATTTCATTCTCAGCATGATATTTTGCATTCTACAAGGCATCTTGGCTTGTAAACATTTTCATATTTAAAAAACCAAAATGATTAAGAGTTCACAATTTTTGAAAGAAGTGGATGACCATATGGAAAAAGGAAAGGGATGATGATTAATAATTTCAGAAGAGTCATGAATTCTTTTGGACAGCTATTTGAAAATGAAGGAGTTTGATAACATTATCATGTAGAAAAGGATCTCAGGGTCCAGTTCCAGCTGGAATTCTTTTACTCTTTTGTTTGGCTAAAAATCATATTCAAACAAAAAATATTCATACTCTGCCAACAACTCTTATTCTTTTGATAGAGATACTAGATGCATTTCAGGCATTTCACAGAGTACAAGGGCATATATCCCTTTTAGAATAATTTGAACACAAGACAGAGCACCGAGGAGATTGGCAGTGACACTGTCTAGTCTGATCTGTTCATAGCAAATAAAGCTGCTCAGCGATGAAATATTTTTTTAATTGAAAAAAATTATCAGACAAAAGATTCATCATTTTTCATGCATTTTTAACCAAACTCTGTCTGAAACATAAAAAATAGACTTTGGCAGGATAATACTTCAAAAGCATATCGCAGCATGTCTAGTAATGACATTATCTAAAACATGAAAAATTCTGGTACCAATCCCCACATCCTAGATAGGTACTTTAAGACATTTCTTCTTCTGAGGCATGTTTCTCTCAGGTTCTTATAATGGAATTGTTCTATTTGCTTAACAAACTAAAGGTTTAGTTAGACAGGAAGACTTGTTTCTTCTGCCATTAGTCCACTAGCAGGTTTTACATTCAAACATCCTGTTGTCATGTCCCATCCCACCATGCCACACTGGTTTTGATTCTGTGGTCATTAATTTACACAAATCAAAATGGTTTTAACCAGGAAGAGAACCAGAGGTTTTAACCAGAGAAGACTGAGGACTCTCTTTTCTCTTTCATACCTTTATCAATAGCATCAAGAGATTCATGTCCAGATCATGCAGCTGCGTTTGGGTAGCTGATGTTGAAGACCTCCGATGATCAGAGGCAAAGCAGAGTCTGGGATTCAAGCCTCAGCAATGAGCTATGTGTTGATAGGTGAGTTCACTTTCTCTCATACCCTGAAGAGTATGAGTTTCATTAACTAACGAGCAATAAAATATTTGGAACCTCTCCGCTGCAGCAGTTTAGAATATGTCAGTGATCCTTCTCCTCTGTGATATGTGTTTGACCCTCTCTTGGAGAGTGTTTGAAATGCAATACATAACCTTTACTCAGTCATTTATTTTCTTTGTCACCACATTTTGAGCCATGGTTGGCCCATACGTTCTATTTTATTAATTCAGTATGAATATTTAGAAAGCAATATATACTTGTCTATAAGGTCACTCCTTTTTATGCTCCTATTTGAACTCATTATGTTTATATTATACTCTATATATGCGGAGAAGCAAAATCAAATAGGGATGCCTGGTTTTTGTTACCTCATGACTAAGAAAACTGTCAGAATCACATTAAACTCTCTGTCTCCCTTTGAATCGTAACAAAGTTTGGAAAGGGAACATAAAAGAGAAACAGGGAAACACTCTTTATTGCCAGAACTGTAATGAATAAGAAAGTTAATTCAAAATATGGGTAATAGGAAACAAAATCTGTAATGAACCTGTAGAGACTTTTGAATTCTTGAATAAAAAGTAAGATGCAAAGACAGAAAGTGCCAAAATAAAAAGCTGCAAGAGGCTAGAGGGCAACTTGTAGAAAACAAGCTGGATTACATGATATATTATTAATTAAGTATAATAGTTGTTCATGACACCTCTCAGATAAATAGAAGACAACAGGTTTATACCACACAGAATTAAATCAATGGCAAAGCATCAAACCACCTTGAAAGGAACAGCAATCTTGTCTTTGTGTCTGCCAGAAAGATGCTTACCGTTTTCCAGCAGTGTCAAAAGCTCATTTTCTTGTTTAGTTTTGGAGTGCTAAGGTCTACTAAAAGAGCTCTGAGACTCATGTGAGGACTGCATAGGCAGAATTCATAAACATGACCAAGGCAATTATATTTAAGGTTTTGGGAAACAAAACTTATTCCTCTGTTTACAGTATGGGTTGCTGGGAATGATAACACAGCAATAACAAATTGAGAAAATAATGGTCATAAGCACACCAGTAACTTTTTAATAGGATTTTGTGTAAATTATTATTCTAATTCTAAATTATTTACTAGTTTTGGGAACAAAGTTCTAACTCTTCTGTTCGTTTCCTAGAAGTGTCAGGTCTACATATAGGAGAGTTTTAGTTATAAACCAGAACTCATTCAAAAAATGTTCTGTTCAGGTTGTGAATGAATTGAAGGTTAGGATCTAATAGTAAATATTGTCTAGAAGCACAATAAAAGAAAGAAGTGCACCACCATAGGCAAGCATGTTCAAGCTGGTTGACATCTCTGGGCTTCTGAACTCCTTGTGGACAGCTGCTTAGGCAACTGCCCCAAGATGTCTGGCAGCTGTAACTACACCATTTTTTCAGGGTGTTGTTTCAACCCCTGTTCAGTGTATGCCATGACACATGGGGCCTGGTCAGAGTACTGCACCCATGCAGAGTCTTTGGCATTTTCACCTCCCCCAGTACACAGTAGCCTGCACAGGGCCCCTGCGAGGGCTGTCTGTTGACAAGCGCTTGCCTAGACTCCTGCCTCTTTGCATGCTGGACACTAGTTTAGGGAGATGGCAGCACAAATATGGGCAGGAGTATATCTGGAAAGAATGGGTAAGACAGGTAGAGGATGCTGGAACAGGAGGTAGGGATGGGTATAAAGAATAGGAGGACAAAATTCATAGAGGAATATGAAAGTGGCAGGTATACCATCTCATCATAGTTACTGCTATCTGGTAAATTCATTGCTGTAAATGCCTGTGCATTTGCAGTTTCAGTTATAACACATTGCTCCATGGTGATTGCTTGTTCTCAGGAGTAGCCATAGTGTGAAGCAGCTGGTCAGAAATGGCAAATTATCTCCACAAATAAGCAGTCACTACTCATGAAGATGACCACTGGTCAGAAGGTGTGAACAGCTCCTATATCCCTGTAGCTGATAGGTAGTGACAGCTTGCTCTGAGTAGTAATTAGTCACTGCCTTGAACAAGGCAACACTGATTCCACCAACAGAAATTTGTTCCTGACATAAATAATCAAATACTTCTCCTTGAATTTCCTGTAATTCAGTATTTTCTGCATACATGCTCCTTCCTGAGCACCCACCAAATGCCTTGGTAACATGTGCATGGCATTAACTTGTCTGGTCTTTCTGGCTGTCTGGCAGAGCCATTTAAGCTAACCTGTGCTGCTCTGCTGTAAAATGGTCTGGAAGCACTCACGCAGTTAGTTACTAGGTAACAGCTGTGAGGATGCAAGGATCAGCTTCCCAAATTGTTTTCATATGCAAGTCTTCTGGGTAAAAGGTTTGGGCCATTCCCAAGAAAGCTGATTTAAGTCTTGAGGTCTGAGTGCTGTGCTGATTTACTTCATTGGTGACTGTAATTACCCTGTGCTCAAGTTCCCAGTTATCATTTTTGTTTCAAGAGCGTTTGCTGTGTGGATGCTTAGAGTAGTAAGCCTTAAATTTCAGCTCATTGACATATTGCCGCCGTACAAAAATGCCTGTGCATTTGTCCTGAAATTCCCCCTGCTCAGACCAATAATGCCATTTAGTTTCAGCATTTTAATTCAACACTTACAGCAGCCCTTCCCAACTGCACTTCAGAGGCAAAGTCTCTTGCACATACCTAAACTGTAAGTCCACATAGCAGATCTCTTTCCTTGCAATATTTTTGTCCTTATTGTCTTAATGACACAGATCACTGGTTCATACAACTTTATGTATTCCAACTCTGTATCATCTTAATTTATTTTAATGGAAAGAAAGCATGAATTCTGTTAAATAAAAACTTGGTTCTGTAAGCTTACACTTTTCACTCTAACATTCAACTATGCTTAAAGGAAGGAAATGTATAATTTATTTTATAGGAAAATGATATTAAGCAAAAGAATTTATTCTGCAGAACAGGATGAATTTTAAAGTGCTGAGTCTGTAATATCTCTTTGGTGTTTCTACAGTGAAACTATGAGTGGCTGCTTTCAGCCAGAACTTTGATATTGTTTTCTATTGATAAGAATATAAAACAGAAAGAAACAACTGAAAAAATATTGAATAGACAAATCTAATGTTGATTCCAATCATTATCAGATGATTTATAATGGAATACTAATGAATCAATTTATTTATTAATGCAAGATTAATTGAAATTATTTAGAATTTCCTAGGTATGCCTTTGTCCTCTTTGAGAGAAAAAAAGGAGGTGAAGTTATGTCAGACTATGGGAAATTCTAAGTAACTCAGTCTCTATGTGGTTTTTGTTATTTCCTCTGTTCTTGCCATAGCGTTGGCCAGGTGTCTTTTCCAGTATGTTATGCTACACAAGCACCCCTTTTCACATCAGGTTTCTTTCACTGTTTAAAGGAAGTTACACTGATGTTCAATGTATCTAATATCTATGGACAAAATGGGAAATAAAATCTCTCCTTCCCTCTTTGTCTGCCCATGTGACACTTCACCTCTTGATTATTGCCCAGAGAACAGGTAAAGCGTTGCTTGTTCCTGTTGGAGCAATTACAAGGTGGTTGGATTATCCTGGGTATCAAAGGTTCAGGGTAGAAACAGAAACCTATTCCTCATTTCTCCAACATGAGGTGGTATCATAGAACCATACAATCACAGAATGATTTCGGTCAGTAGGGAACTTAAAGATCCTCTGTTTCCAACCCCCCTTCCACCAAAGGGCAGGGACACCTTTCACTAAACCAGATTGCTCAGAGCCCCATCCAACCTGATCTTGAACTGAGGATGGGGCATCCACAGGTGTTCCAGTACCTCATCACCATCACAGGAAAATATTTCTTCCCAATATCCAACATAAACCTACTCTTTTTCAGTCTGAAGCCATTTCCCCTTGTCCTGTCTCTACATGCTCTTGTAAACATTGTCTCTCCATCTTTCTTGTATGCTCCCTTCAGGTACTCGAAAGCCACAATTAGGTTACCCCAAAGCCTTCTCTTCTCCAGGATGAACAGTCCCAATACTCTCAGCCTTTACTTATAGAAGAGGTGCTTCATTCCTCTAATTAAGTTAACGGCCTCCTCTGGATTTGCTCCAACAGGTCCCTGTCCTTCCTGTGCTGGGAATCCCAGAGCTGGATGCAGAGTTCCAGGTGGGGTCTCACCAGAGCAGAGCAGAGCAGGGGGTCAGAATCCCCTCCCTGGCCCTGCTGCCCACGCTGCTTTGGATGCAGCCCAGGACACATTTGGCTTTCTGAGCTGTGAGTGCACATTGCTGGGTCATGTCAAGCTGTCCTCCACCAGCGCCCCCAAGTCCTTCTCAGCAGGGCTGCTCTCAATCCGTTCTCTACCCAGCCTGTATTTGTGTGAGATTGCCTTGACAGAGCTATTGCACCTTACATTTGGACTTGTTGAACTTCATGACATTCAGAAGTGTCAACTGCACCATTCTGTTTGGTTTAATCTGCAAACTTGATGAGGGTACACTCAATCCATCTGTCTATGTCCTTGATGAAGACATGGAATAACACTGGTCCAACATATGGACTGTCGAGGGACATCAATTGTTCAGACATTGAGCTCTTGACCATTACTCTCAGGACATGACCATTCCTTATCCAGTTCACACACCAAATCCATCTCTTTCCAATTTACAAAGAAGGATGTTGTGGGGGAACACGTCAAACTTCTTACAGAAATTCAGATAAATCCAGATATTCGTAGCCGTCCCCTTGTCCACTGTTGGAGTCACTCCACCACAGGAGGCCATTGGGTTGGTCAGGCAGGACTTGCATTGGGTGAAGCCATGCTGGCTGTCCCGAATCACCTCCCTGTCCTCCCTGTGCCTTAGCGCAGCTGCTAGGAGGACCTGTCCCAGGATCTTCCTAGGCACAGAAAGGAAGCTGACAGGATGGTAGTTCCCACGGTCCTCCTTTCTAACCTTTTTAAGTTGATACAATGTTTCCCTTTCCCCAGACCCCTGGAACTTCACCTGACTGCCATGACTTTTCAAATGTCATGGAGAGTGTCTCGGCAACTGTATCAACCAATTCCCTCAGGACTTTGGGATGCATCTTATCAGATCATTTACAGTTATGTACATTCAGGTTCCTCAGATGGTCATGAACTTCATCTTTACTTATAGTGGGATGGACTTTGCTCTCCCTGTCCCCATCCTGCTATCCATCTACTTTGGTTGTGTGGGAAGAGAGGTTTCCAGCGCAGACTGATGCAAAAACACAGTTGAGCACTTCAGCCTTTTCCTTGTCTATAGATAATGGCTTTTCACTTATGTTCATCAGTGTGGTTATGCCTTCTTTGACAATCTTGCTATAGCTGATAAACCTTCAGAAGCCTTTCTTTTGTTCTTTGTCTAGACAAGCTCATCTTCATGCTTTTGCCTTCCTTATCACATGCCCATGCAACTGGATTGTGTCCATGTACTCTTCCCAGATTATCTGCCCATTTCTAACTGCCTATGCATCTGTTTCTTACAATTTAATTCAACCAGTAGTTCCCTGTTTAGCCATGCTGTCTCTTGTCTCTTGTCTTCCTTGCCTGATTTCTTACGCTTGTGGACCACAATCTCTTGCTCTCCATGGAAGGCATCCTCAAAGATCTCTTCCACTCTCTTGTCCCTGAGGGATGTTTCCCAGGGAGTCCTACAGGTTAACTCCATGAAAAGCTGGAAGTTTGCTTTCTTGAAGTTTAGGGTCCAGACTTTATTCTTCTCCTGACCCTTAACCGTTAGGACTGCAAACTGCCCTAGTGCACGGTCACTGCAGCCTGGACTGCTTCCAGTCTTGACATTCCAGATTGGCTCACTTACATTAGTGACTACAAGATTCCGTAGCACATCCAGCTGGGGTCACATGTCATTTTTCTCCAGAGGAGTGTGTTGGCAAATTCCTAAAGCTTCTCCTGTTCCTCGTAAAATATTTTCTAATCTCCTAAGTGCTGGTATCAGTGAAAGTAGCCTAGTCATATACTTGATCACACAATCACTGCTGAATCACTTTGTGACAAACAACGCTATTCTTTAGGCATGGAAGTTTCTCCCTGAATTCAGTTGGTGCTTAATTTTTAGAGCAATCAAATATATAGAAATGACATTTGATCGAGCACTAGGCTTCTTTCAGAATAATAATCCACAGCTTTTGACTTCTTGTGTAGTATAATGTCCCAATGAGGTTTTTACCTACTTTTGTTTTCTGCCTTGCTGCCTGATTTTCCTTTTTTATTCTCTCTGTGTCTCACTTTACTGTAAACAGGACAAAACGCCTTACCATTTAATGCAAATGCAAACAATTTTGACTGGAGAGAATTTTGGGGGTATTTGAATTTAGATGGTAATGCCCCACTTTCCAGCTCAACTATCTGGTTTCTGCTTTCAGAGGAACAAGGAAGATAATGTGCTGTGGTGAGCACAATATTTTGTGCTGATAAGCCCATTCTTTGGGGAAAATGGGTGCAGGGAGAGAAAGTACCCATGTGGCCCATTAGTACATCATGAATAGGAAGAAGGCCAAGAATTGTGAAGGCATTATGGCACAGAGTTTAGTGTCTTGTTAAACCAACACTGTAGACCTAACTAGGAAGCATGCTGGATATCAAGCAAGAAAAAATGTTACTATGTTGACATGATTGCTTATTATACTCAATTCATTATTTATCTGGTCTGAAGAAGTAATCTGTGGCAATGGCTTGGCTAAATATTAGCACAATGTTGAGAGAAATGTACAATATATGTTCTTAAATTGTTCAGCTAAATTGGATTAGTTTTGCTATTATGGAGGTAAAGAGCTAGAGCAAATTAGGTCATGAGAACTTTTGGGTTGCTCTGTGAGATAGCAGTGGAGGTAGATACGTTAGACTACATCCTAGACAAAATAATCTCAAAGTTAGTCAGGGCACTGTTATGTCTAACCCAAGTGTAAGACCCCTCAGTGTAAAACAATCCCACAAAAAATACTCTTGTATCTACTGATCACAGAACTATCTCTAAGTAGATATGCTAAACAGCTTTGCAATTTTCAAGCAGGGCTTCTTTGCACCCATTAGGTGATATTTTGCAACCTCAGGTCACCCACATCAGTCTATTTTCCAGTGCCTACTAGTATTTTGGTATGCCTAGGCAGTCTTCTGCTCAGTCAGTTTTTCTAACTTTTTAGCAATTAATTCTGAAGACTTTTTAGACTGTATGTGCTGGTTTTGGCTGAGGTAGAGTTAATTTTCTTCACAGTGGCTGGCATGGGGTTGTGTTTTGGATTTGTGCTGAACACAGGGTTGATAATATAGAGATGTCTTTGTTACTGCTGAGCAGGGCTTACACAGAGAAAAGGCCTTTTCTAGGCTTTGTACTCCATGCTGATGAGGAAGTTGGGGGCGTGTGGGAGGTTGGCAGTAAACGCAGCTGAGATGGGTCACCCTAACAGATCAAAGAGATATTGCGTTTAAGACATTATGATCAGTAGAGAAAGGTGGGGAATGAAGGAGAAACAGAGAGACTTTTGGAGTCATGGCATTTGTCTTCCCAAGTCACTGTTATGTGTGATGGGGCCCTGCTCTCCTGGGGATGGCTGAACACCTGCCTGCCATGGGAAGCAGTGAATGAATTCCTTGTTTTGCTTTGCTTGTGTGTGGGACTTTTTCTTTCCCCAATAAACTGTCTTTATCCCAGCCCAGGAGTTTTCAAGTTTTACTCTTCCAATTCTCTCCTCCATCCTGTTGATGAAGGAGTGAGCAAGCAGCTGTGTGGGGTTTGGCTGCTGGCTGGGGTTAAACCACAACAGTGCTGATGGGAAATGCCTCCAGGCCTTTCCTTTCATTTTAAAATATGCCAAATTTTCTTCTTGTTTGTTTGAATTGAATTTGGCTAGGTGGCAAGTATTTACATTCTTGGAGATCATGATGAATGTAGTTTCAAAAAGGGACTTTGCTTTGCTAGAAAAAACAGTGGGAAATTTTGGAAAATACTTTTGCCTTTTTCTTCTTAGGTATACATAATATTCAATAGGAATGAATGATGAACTGCTGCTAAAAGTGACAAACTATCTGCCCATGGAGACAAGGCTTTGTAAACATATAACATTATTATTTTGGCATCCCCTTTGAATCATTAGCCTACACAGAAAGCAGCTACCAACACACATATATATTGGCAGAAAAATTGGTAGAACTCTTTGGATGACTTTAAAATATGAGTATTATGTGAGACTGAGTAAAATAGCACCTTTTCATAACACAGGCTTTGAGAACAGAATTTCATATATGACCTGAATGTGACATGACTGTACAAACGACTTGGGTCTCAGAAGCAGGTTAGAGGAACACAATTCCACCAGCATCCGCCATCAAGCTTCAAAAACTAGTTCAAGTGAAAATGCAACTTCAAGGAAAGTGAGGAAGACAAGTAACTCTTATTATCTGTCTCACAATATATAATTAGAGTGTTTCCCTAACTTCTTTACTAAATTCTACCAGTCTAGAGAGTAATATCATGACTCAGAAGGAGTGGGAGTCTTTGGATCTTTTAAGATGACAAAGAACTTTTTCCAAAAAAGTGCTGAAAACAGGGAATTCTTCATAATGGAAAAAAAAAATATGGTCCACCCATTTTATTGCAAGACTAAATGCCTTAATATATAGAGGACTTTCATGCAAACTTTTTTTCATGCCTTAACTGTTCTTGCACACTCCCTTCTGCTGGACACCAGCTGGGTTACCAAAATGAAACTACTAAGTTCATTTTCTTCATGTCCCTTATGCCTGTAACAGCTCTAATAAACTTTTTGTCTGAAAGGACATATTTGTTATTTCTTAGTGCTTCTGAGTATAAATCAGAATTCATATGAGAGGTGAGTTAATCTAGAAGATGAATAAGAGGGAAGGGAAGGGACCCCTTATACTGTATTTCTCTAGGTGTGTATTTCACCTTGGGCAAGGCTTTTGAGTCACAGTTTCACCAAGTGTTTAATTGAGTATATATTCCTAATTCTCTGATATTAATTTTAGATTTCTAGATCTTGATTCCTAGAAATGCTGATCAGTCACATCTGTATCTGAAATTGATGGAACTATTATTTTGAAAAAGCTGTGCATTGTAAAATAAGAAGTCACTCTGTTTCAAGTTGCTTACACCATACTGATGGACACTTCAATAATTTTGACTCTGTTCTCCATAAATATTGTTTTTTCATTTGTAAAATCCATATAGTAATAATAACAACATCTTTAGTACTCCAGCACAGTTGGTTAGAGCATGAGACTAATAGCACTCAGGTCATGGGTTCAATCCCCTTATGGGCCATTCACACATGAGTTGGGCTTGGTGATCCTTTGGGTCCCTTTCAGCTCAGAATATTCTGTGATCTGCAATTAGATCATATTTTCAATAAGTTAAAGAGTTTAAAATGTAGATCAAAAAGATCTTAAAATGCTTCTTTAGATGTTTCACCTAGATTTTGAAGATTTAAATATAGCCTGTAATGCTGACTTAAATACTAAAATAATTAATTAGAATTTGAAAGTTTTTTTAAAATATTCATTATAACACTCCTAGTAAGGCCAAAATAACAATGCTAGGCTTATAGAACTAATGGAGATAATTTTTCAAAGTCTCTCAGTGGAATGTTTGTCTTTTGAAATCTGAACTTTTACCAAAACCCCCAAATTTTGCCTAAAATATTGTATGTAGTTCTAGCACTATGATTCTTCACTGGAGCACTGTGAAATTTATCAGTGCTTATGCACCAAGAAAACTAGACCTGTAAAAGTATTTAAGGCTGTATTTTATTTTCATTGTTCCAATTTTTTTTTTGCCTTTTAAAAGTGCTAAGGATGTGATTTGCTGTGTGCCTCAAAAGAGAAGCTGGGATATTTTCATGTGTTTTGTCTGTTCTTGCATAGTACGCATTGTAGCCAAACTCGCCATATAAATGAGAACCACCGGTAGGTACACAGTCGCATGTTATTTCATATTTTCCTGCTTCAGACAGTGAAGTTTATATGGGGTGAGAGGTTTACTGGGCACTCCTGTCAGTGACAAGTGCAATTCAGGTAGCTCCCCTTCTCCTCCCTGCCTCATTTGTGCCAGAAGGCTGCATCTAGTAGAGAAAATGCTCAGTAATATACCAGAAATTTCTTAAGGTCATCTGAAATCATGTTTTCTTGCCTTATACCAGACTGCGCAAATATTGTGTTGGGGCTGCTGAGGGGTACCGGAAAAGAGGAACTGAAGATGTACTAGAGAAGGAAGTGGCTTCAAAAAACAGCTGAGCAGTGGACAAGGAATGTAGATTCCCAAATGGTACTATAAACAAATACTTGTGAAATCTAGATCTGGCCTAAACTAGAGCAAGTGGAGTTTAGAGGGAGTGTTGTTCTAGGAATAAAGTTTAGCAATTCTTTTGAATAATGGATTGCTTTAATGTTGCTCAGTGAAAAAAGAATATATACATATATCTATATATAGAGTTAGAGAACAGAGCTGTAAGTAGCCTCAGGAAGTTTCATATGGAGAAGGGAAACAAAGCAGAATGAGAAGTCGTTGGCAATATGAACCTCTACTGATTAAATTTGATCTTATGAGCTCTGCTGGGAAACACACAAACACTACACAGTAAACTTGCTTAAGTCACAACATTGAATAAAGTTTACAAAACTGTGAATGGTCTTATTAAGAAAAGCCAAAACAGCACTTCCAAGGAGGAAAATAGCACACTACTTCTTTATGCCCATTATAAATCCAGCTAAACTTTTGGTTTCAACTGTCACCAGTCTCCTTTTGTCTTAGTAAATATTAATGCTCAAGTAATCTGATAGAATTAAGGTCTACAGAGATTTGTTGTTGTTGTTGTTGTTATATTTACATGCTAAAGACCTTTTACCTCACTGTTCAAGGAAAGTTGTTTCCATGGTTCAATATTCAAGATGTCTGGTCAGCTTGATATTCAAATATTGCAATTTGCATTCTGTCATGGTTTAGGAATGATATGCCCCAATTTCGTGTTCCCACTGAAGCAGTCCATATCACGATCAGTTCACTCACTCCCCCATCTATATCCCCCTGCAGCAGGACAGAGGGGAGAATAGGAGGCAAAAAGAGTAAAGATCACAGGTTGAGATAAAAACAAATTACTAGAAAACAACAAGAAATTGAACACTAACAATTATAATATCAATAATGGAGGGAATTGGTACTATCTGACCGCTCCTTCTGCCAGGCCAACTCAGCTGGAAGACACACCTTGTCACATTCCTGGAAAACCACATGAGATGGTATAGAATAACCTCTGGGTCCTAGCCATGCCTGCTCCTGGCTACTGCAAAAATTAATCCTGCCCCTGTCCTAGCCAGACCCAGGACACCTAGTAAAATATTTCTAATAGGCAGTACTGAAGTGCACAGTAAGAAGGTACTCTTTCTCTAAATGGACATCAACAGAAACTTAGGGTCCAAGTCTTCTCATTTTGTCAATTTCTAAAAGAAAAAAAGGGGGAAAATGTGCTCTGCTTCTCTATTATTTAGACTAAAAGTGTCTGTGATGTGTCAATGAACTTTGTGAGGTCAGAAAACACCCAAAGATACCTCGGCAGGAGTGTTATACCACAGTTCTTATGCTAGGCTGGCAGGGCATAGGTTAGGTAAGATCTTCTCCAGCATCCTATCCTCTACCAAGATTACAATAACAAAGATAAGTATTGTGCAGGGATAGTCTGAAGGAAATATTTTGTCTGCAACTGGAAATGTCTTGCACTGACTTCATTCAACTTAATAGTGTATACCACTGGCTGGGATTTTATTTTATTTCAGTAATCTAAAGAGTCTTCTGCGTTCGGAGAGAAAGAAGATGGCTTCTTAAAATTGGATACTGCTGATAAAGAGTGGAAAACTTCTCTTCCTGAAAACAATATACTACATCTAAAGGTAAATCACTAGCAAATTCTATTATGTTTGTGGGCTTGACATATGGTGCTTATTAAATGTAGGAACAAAGCCACTTTATACATCATAATGTTCACATTACAAATTCAGTGCTTATAATGGTGCTGCAAGTGAGTATGCAATTTTTCTGAACTTATGAAATATATTTCTGACACCTCAGGTATTGATGTATGCATGTGCAATATTGTCCCAGTGCAGTAAGGGAGACTTAACTGATGTCTGCAAGATTTGATTTATTACAAGTAAATATGATTGCCTTCATAATCTGATTTTATTATGTTAGGGGCTCTCGCAGGTAAACTTTTAGTAGAAGGAAGAAGACCAATTTTAATAAACCAGTATATTTCTGCAAACCAAATTGCTTCTTCACAAAAAGAAGAAAAGAGAAAAAAGAAGTAAGGTCAAGTAGAAAAAGAATAAAGGATACATTTTTTATGTCAAACTTCATTCCCCCACATGAATATTCTGGAATCCTGAAAGTTACTTTTCATCTCTGTTAGGCAAGAAGCCAGAAAACCAACCTGTCTATGCCACTGAACCTCTGAAGGATCAAAGCAAATGCTGCCACTAGAACTTCTGTAGTTGCAACATTATTTCAATATTGCCTCAGAAGATCTTGCCATAAAGTGCAGCATCAGATCTTAGAGTATTGTTCAGCAGAAGATAATATTCCATACAGAGTTCCGTGCAGCGTGCTTTCGTTTCTTTGTTTGTTTGTTCGGGATTTTTTAGTATATAAGAGGTGACAGATTGCAAAGAACAATTCTTTCCAGAGAGGCATATAGGATTATATGTATTGATGCATTAATGCAAAAAAAAAGAGAAAAATTCACAGTAGTATTCTATGTCTTCCCATGCTGGTGAGCCAATTATTATCCAGGTTAAATGCCTTCTTATTCCCCTGTGCATGCCAAAATGTTCTTCTCCATATTGTCCAAAAATTATCTGTAGAGAAGAAGATGTTTTTTTCTCTTATATGTTGATATAAATAAATACTGGACAATCTACAGTAGTCAATATAGTTTTGGGCACCTTATTGTATAAGCAGAAGATAAATACAGTGACTAACTGAAAGAGCTGTCTAGCCAGTGTTTCAGAGAGCTGGAGAGTGTCCTTTCAATAAAAACAGGCAGCAATTTAATAGTTGTTTTGTCAGAGCAATTATCTGATTGGGAAGTGAAGACATGGTAGTTACTGTGAGATGCCCTTTCCTGGTATGACTTTTAAAAGCCTGCTATGCATCCCACTATAAAGTGCTGTCCAGTCCTGTGACTTTTAAGACTGTGTATGATCTTTTTGGCTGTAAACACTTAGATCTCCAGATTTAATATAAGCCTTTAACTTGAAAACATTTTTGAAGACAGTGTGAAAAATGATGTTTCAGAAAGTTGGCTGCTTTACTTTTCTACTCATGGCTCAAAAAACAAGAAAAAGTGACTTGGTAAAAGCTGCTATTTGACTTCTTTGAACAGAACTAGAGTTTCTGTCCCACTTGTTTATTTATCATAGGTTCCTTTTGAAATGTGAAAATCAGAAAAGAAATTTGTTTAAGATACTACCTAAATTCTCTAAAATCTACTTAGCCAGGTTAATGACACTTTTGGAAGACTTACTAGTGTCTAAAGGAAGCTAAGCATTTTTTAAAAAGGAGGAAAATTTAGTTTGTCAGAATAAAGTGAGATAGATTTGTAGGTTTAGAAATGGAAACAGAAGTTCTGCTTCTGCTTTGTTGCAGATGTGGACAGTGGGACAGTCAATGTGGAAGGACAACAACAGAAGAGCACTGAGGGTAGAGCTTTAGTGTGATGAAGTTTAATTTTTTCTCATATATGTGACTATTTCCTATATGAAATTCATTCCATACTGTTGTTCAAAAACATCATCTAGAGATAGAGTTCTTTATTTGCTTTGATTGTTACAGTATTCATGACGATTTCTATCCAGCAATAACACAAAGACCTATTTCCAGGTGATGTAGGTGTCTCAGACTTGGCTTAATTGTTTTTACCTATTGATGTCCTTTAAGCAGGAAAGGTGGTAACTATGCCTCTACAGCTAAATCAGGGCAAAGGCCTAATTCTGTTTCACTGTCAGCTGATTGCATGTGTTGTTTTTTAGGGAATTATTCTTACACCACAGCAAATCCAGAGTCACATTCAAGGACTGAAAAGATGTAAAACCCCAGATGTATAAATCTAAGGAGCAGAAATTCCATCATATCCAGGGGACAGATGAACTCATTGCAGTAGCTCTCAGGAACGGACTAGGAAAAACACCACATTATTAATGGGGGTTTATGTGTGTTTTTACTTGTAGGAAATACATATTTAGATGCTGCCAGCGGGAAATAAAACCCAGCAGTATGTCTTTATATTTCTTCAATGATATTAATTTCTTCAGCAAAGGGTAACGAAAAGTTTAGTTACTCTGTAGACATAAGTCTCTGATTTGGTATAAATATAATATGTGATGGTGGATAGTGTAATGGAATTTTATTTTCATCCAGTAGGGATGACTGTACAGAATCCATTAGTGGCTTTGCTTTGCTCTGCCACCTGTGAGTTATGCAGTCATTCCTAACTCATGAAAATGAAGTATGCTGTCCTTCCTGCCATCAGAAACCCCCTATTTATGAACATATACAATGCAGAATATATTAATGTTGATAGCACTAGCTCATCTGTGGACCTTCAGGTATACATAGACTACACAGTATGTTCAAGTATAGGTCTTAATGTGTGGCTATATAACCATAATTATATAGGTTTGAGGGCATCATTTATGGGAAATGAATTAATAATTTCAACTGAAGATAGGCCAGAAGATGTGTTTTTACAGGGAACTCAGCCAGCAGGTACTTGGCAATACATGAACAAAGGCAACAATTTCTGGTCTAAATACTCAAATTGAAAAATTCGGAATGTCACATAATGCAAATGACATGCAGAGTCATAACAACACGTTATTATCATTTATATTGCTTCATTTCATGACACAATCACTGATAAATTGAAAGTAAAATGACAATAGCGTTGTGAATCTCTCTTTTTTTCCCTGTCTCTAAATTTTTTTGGTAAATAGAATCCTGGCTAGCATTTGAAAGAATTCATCATTTCCTCATTTTGTTATTTCTTGTGAGTTAAAACTCTATGACAGGGGACTTTCTAATACCAAAACCAAACTTATTGCATAGAAATAAAGCTGCTCTCTGTTCTTACTTTCTGTCAATTCAGTACATTTCTTGTGCACTAAAATCACTTTAAAGAGAAGTGTCCATGGGAATTACAATTGAGTTCTTGAGGTGGATTGCTGTCTTGTTTTTAATTTCCCTATGTAATATTAAGCTCATTCACATTACACATGAATACAGCAGATATTTAACAAGATAGTCCTTCAAATGTTGTAGTATAGTTTTCTGCAAATGTGTCAGTGTCCTATGTAGAGTTTAGCAAGCCCCGGAGTTTTTTGGTCAAAATTTTATTCTACAGCTTTTCATGGGCTACCATAAACTACCAAAAACATCCATCAGCTAAGGAAGATTGCAGTACCAGAAAACGAGGGAGGGAATATTCTCAGCAAATTCATTGTCACTTGAACTTGAAAGATGGAGAGGTATTCCAGCTGTCAACAACATTTTAAACCAGTGGTGAAAAGCTGGGCACATTATGATATTTTGTGTTTGGGAAGCTTGTGATAGGTTATGTAGGTCGTAAGTGTGCCCAAAGATACATCAATGGGCTCACTATAGCATTCATTGATGTCTTGTAAAATGGGATGGAAAGTGGAAATACTGTGTTGGCTTCTCTGCTTACAATGGTAACAGGGTGCAGGCATTGGGACTTTAGATTTCAGGAAAATGGCAAACAAAAGGTGACTTTTTCAATAAAAGAAAAATTACTGTACCTTTGTTTACAAAAGCTGTCTCTAAGCAATATAATTATTCTCGTTGGTCTCAGATTTGGGAAAGTGTCAAGAACAGGAAAGGGCTCAAATAAAAGTCTTCGGTTTATATCTTCTTGCCCTGGAGGTTTTTTTTATACTGCTAAGTAATTTCCCTTTCTTCACCAGTTTGGTTGAAATCTTTTTGAATTACATGTGTTTGTGTCTTTTTAACAACTCTCTAAAACCACCATGGTCTCTGTCAACAGGCTTTCAACCCAAAATCCAGTAAAGTTGAGAAAACAATAGAAAATTTTCAAAATGTCTATAAGAAGGGAATGCATTGGATGAAATTTACATATTCTTTTTATTCAAGGGATTACCAACTCTAAAAATCACTGTTCTTCCCCCACTCTCAAAACAGCCTCAAAAACTAAAAATAAAATTTTACAGAAAAGGTCTATCACAAAATGTCTTGCCTTACTTTTCTGTAGGATAATTCATATCTCCTACAGGTAATGTTATATTATTTATTCTCTGAATGTGTAACATACAGAAGGCTTTAAAAAAAGACAAATTATAGTTCAGTAAGTAGTAAAATCACACATTTTTCTTTATAATGCAAGATTACATATCTTTAACAGAAACAAGTCCCAAATTCCAATGAATTCTGCGTGTTCTGATATCTGTCTTTGGTAATGATAGATCATGGAATGATCATCAGTTTCTTCAAAATGTCATAATTTGACCATTTTCAGCATTTCTACATTAAATTAAATGAAACTGAGGAGCATAGCAAGAACATATGGGCAAGGACCAGATGTATTTCCTGGCTCCATCTAGAAGCCATCTGTCTTTTTTGTCCTAAATTATTACTGGGATACATACCTGTGGTGTACACAGACCTACGTACATATATATATATATGACTTGCTGACAGTGTTCAAAGGGGTTACTAAACCCTCAGTTTCTTACTCTTGATCTAGCTACTGAAACTTAAGAGCAGATGACATAAAAGGTATCAGCCAAAGCATATGAGCTAAGACCAGTAGTGGCTGCTCTTGATTTCAAACTCACACGTATACAATTCCTTTTTCTAAGGACCTGAAAAGTCGCATTGACTTTCCAATGGAAATGGGTCTGGAAAGATATGCCCGGATGTTGACTGAGGTATTTACTTTAAGAACTGCTTTGCTGTGTCATAGAAAGACTTCTGAGCTGCCTGGGAGTCCTGCATTGTAGACTGATGGATGACTCATAAATTTCCATGGAAGCATTTATTTCTGTGATCATTCTGGGAGAAGATTATATGTTAAATTCAATTTTTTTTTTCTCAATTTATTTAATTGTCTTTTCTTATTTAAGGTAACAGTCTAAGGCTATATCCTCATGGTCTGTTTCTCAAAGATATAGGTTTGTTCTGCATAAACTCTGAAAAGACTGGAAGTTTTGTGCATGGGTTAGCTCAAGACTGAACCCAAGCTAATAAATTCTACTCTAATTTGTGCATATTAAACTGGGCTTTTTGCAATGTGGAAATATTTTCAGGGCTTTGCATTCACACTGTTATAGTCGAGGAGTGCATGGACAGACCAAACTTGTTAAACACTTAAAAATTTGTCACTCTTTCTCACAGTGGTTTTTATGTGCTGTGTGTTTGAACATTTTATGTATGCAAAACTTGTCTGACCTAATCATGTGACTAATGATATTCCCATAGCTTTTTGTAGCTTGGACAAAATAAAAGGCTTTATGGTCCCAAAAAATACAGTAACATCCGAATGGCAAAATCTCCAGATCTCACCATCTTTTACTGTCCAAAAGTATCTATAGACACGCAGAAATTTTCTGTTCAGTTAAATAAATTGGTAAGTGACTGAAAGCAGGGATTGGTAATGAAAAATGTCAGGCAACCTCAAATTGAGGTAACTATGAGTACTGTCCAGGAAAAAGCTGAGGATGTGCTGCTCGTTCTTTTTAGTTCACAGAAGCATGTGGTTATGGGGCAGAATTACTGGAGGATCATTTGGCACAGACCATCATGAAACAATCTTCTTTTTTTACTGTCTGTAGAGAGATGCTGAGGCAAGGAATTGTGAAAAATTATTAAAAACTCGATGTGCCTTAGAGGTTCTGGGTTCTTCAGCTATGTATACAAAAGGATACAGAATATATATCTAATGCTTTTTAATCCTAAAAAGCATTAATTTCCTCCACTCTAAAGTGCAAAATTAAATTCAGACAAAAACATAATATTTATTACATGCAAGTCTCATCACTAATCTCCTGTCCCGTGAAGAAAACAACTTCACCTGAAGCTGACAGATGTCCAACATGATGAATCATGACTTAAAACAGCCATAAGTAAGTTAGTGTGACATAACCAAGCAAAATATAGAATAAACTCAGTCTTTCTCATCCAGTGGAGTTGCCCGTTAAAGAGCGGAACTATAAGGAGGTTTTCAAAAGAAGAACTACTTTGAAGGTGATATTGATCTCACAAAGGTGGGACTGAAGCAAAAAGATGCTTTCTTTAAAATGGACGACTTGCATCCTTTAGTTCCCACAGGCAAGGCTTGACATACGTCCAAGGAAAATCCCGCATAGTCCTTCAAGTAAGGAAAGAAATTTTCTCATAATACATAACAGCCTGCCACAATGGGGATCAAGAGAAATAGGCGAGGAAGTCAAAAGATCAATCCTAACCACATTGTGAAGGCCTCTGCCAAGAATAAGCTTTCTATACCAGATGCTAATCCTTAGATACATTTCAATGTCCTTTTTGAGCCTGTAGCTCCACATAGTGTTTTTTGAATTTTTTTACATTGGTCAACATGTGTACAGATCATCAGACAAACAAATTTAAATGTAATTGCCAAGGTGAGGAAAAGGAGTGGAAGGGCAGGAGTTCCTGAAAACATACATAAAGAAGTTGCAGATTGTGCTTCTAGAAGAGTAAAGGTTTGTGGTTTTCCCCTCCCTGACTATAACACGTCTGCTTCTTACAGCCTAGTGAAACAGGAGGTTCTCTGGATTCTGGTTTTAATCTCTTATTCATGTTTGTACGAATGTGGGTGTTTTCAGGACATCCCTGGACAGTTATTAAACCACTGACCGGTGGAGGCTCTGCTACAGATGGATTTAATTCAAGACTGGTGCTATTATATTAATGGGTTTAATTTAAACAGGACTAGCCTTGCTAGCCAAATTACTGCCATTTAAATCAATTGGCTTAGGGGAAAAAACAGCCTGACCATAGCCATTAGCCTTCAATTTATTACTGTATCAGTTTTAAACTGGATAAGGCATATTGCTCAGTGTCTGTCCTCCTGTCCTTTGGTGCTGCTTCCTCCCCCCAGCATACAGTAATAAAAGACCTACAGGGCAAAA
>VZRN01000651.1:174243-232482 GCA_013397935.1 Dasyornis broadbenti | reverse complement strand
TTTTTTTTTTTTTTTGTACAGCAGAGTGCCTGCAAGTTATCTTATTAAGACTGTATTTCACAGCTATGATGTTGCCACTTCCCTGCAGGCCACTGTATCTTTGATCAGAGATCCAGCCTGAGAAATGGAGGCTGGAGGCTGAGTCCCAGGGAGGTATGATAACATGTGTTCTCGGTCCCTTTTCCTGAGGAAGTTTTGTGTAGCTAACCAGTCTTTTCCTTGTCCTCTGTTGCAGAAAGAAATATCCCTTCTTTTAACACATACACAGTCCCAGCGCTTCAATTCAGACTTGCTGCTGCACTGCCTCCTTCACTGGTCATGTTCTGACTGTCTTGGCAAGAACAGTACACAAGGGTAGCAGAAGAGGCAGCATTTCAGGAGTCACTCTGACAGGGTGACAGTGCCAGAAAGTGAAGTGCTGTGGGTTCATAGCAGTGGGAGCAACAGCTGGGAACACCAAGTGCAGCCTGTAAATAGGGGAGGGCATGCCCCAAGCACCCTTGTCTCTTCCTCGACACTTGGTGCCTGCTCAGAAAAAAATAGTTGCCTACTTTTCCTCTGCTGGGGCCTACAAAGGATGTGTGTTCTTGCCTGGATCATGCCCATATTCATGACAAATTGAACACAAACTTGTGCACTTGTCTAAGCATATAATTTCAGATATTATATGGGCTGCTGGGAAGCCACAGCTTATCTTGCAACTCTCATATCTCTCAAATAACCTGGTTGGAGCACATGTAAAGTCAGAATACAGCGTCATGTATGGCACTTTTTTTAATTGCTAAAGTGAAGCACTTTAAATTCCTGGCAAAGAGGTTTCTGCTGCTGACATTAGAAAACTAGTAATATGCCTGTACTGTAACCACTTAATTATACACATAGGCATAATCACGTAATGTGTCACTACTCTGTAAAAAAATTTCTGCCTATGAAACCTGTGCAGAGACACCCACAGAAATATGACTAGTATTGCATTTTTGCTAAAGTAATTTTCAGAAGCGACTGAAGAAACACAGCTTCCTTCCTGTGGGGACTATCCCAGTATCAAAACTGGTTTTATTCTGAGCTGAGAAGCGAAAGAAAAAGAATCCTTCTAGAACAGAATATTACCTAGGAAATTCCAACAATTAATGTAAGAAGATATTTTAATTTCCATCAATGTGAAACCTTGTCTTCTTCATCACTGTTCAATGGAATAGTGTGTGTTTTCTCCTGGAAAAAAGACTGATTTAGCACAATTTATTTCTGTCATTTGAAATTTAACTTGATTTTGTAATGAGCTGAGATGTTAACAGTTTGCTTTTCTATCTCCATTTGCACTCAGACATTCCATAAATAAACAAAACTCCCTTATTTCTGCAGAAACCAATCCAATGAATCATACATGGTAAGCTGTTTGAATACCATTAAAGTATTATTTTTTTAAGGTACCTATCCCACCTCCAGTGTCACCTAGAAGGAAAGCAGGTCATGGTGGGGATTATTGTGAGGAAATATTATCTTCATTAGCTGTACACAAAATTGCATCTTCTTTGACCTTTATGAAGGGTCAGGCTAGGTCTGAATGATACCATCCAGTCCAGACAAGGAATGTGAACAGTTAAACAATATTTCATATTATTAACAGCTTTAAAAAATAATAATACCTGTTCTAGCATCTGATTTATTTATGCTTGTTTGTGCTCAGCTTCAGGAGCTGATAAGGCTAGACACATGTTAGTGTAAGGCTCACTGAAATGGGCTGAGGAAACCTGATATATGATTACTTAAGTAGTATTCCATTAGAGGGAAAGGACTGATGGGAGAGGAGATGAACTAATCCTTCTGTTAGGATCACCCCTGGCATTCCTTCTCTCCTCCAGCACAGGGTATTCCCCATTAGTGGGCTCTCCTTGACAGAGTGGTCAAGGAGTCACATGAGAATAAACTGAATTACCTATGACATAATATATGTACTCACAGCAAGATATGCATAAATGGAAGGAAAATAATTAGTAATTCCAAGCATCATGGTGATGATGAGACACCTGCAGGATAATCATCCAAATCAAATATTTGTCTCAGCTTCTTCAGATGATCTATCTCTTCCTGCAGCGGCTGAATGTCAGTGGTGCAGAGCGTGCGCTGAAAGGCAAGGCTGCTAGCTTGACAAAGACAGGAATCCTCCTCCCACATGCAGCAGCAAAGATCTCTTTTCCTTGTCACTATCACACTTTGCCCTCAGTAGCAGTCTAAATGTTGAAGGGAATCAACAGCATTGCATTGCAAGAAAAAAGAGAACCTAAATTACTCAAGGCTTGACCACAAAACTTCCACTCTGAGCCATTTATACACCTAATAGATTTGTAGAAAATATTTTTCTTCATCTATGCAGTACTTTATGTAAAGGATATTGGCTTTCTGAAGCTCTCAGGGCATATTAATATGTGGTATTTTGTCTCAGATAGAAACCTCTTCTGAAGAACTGCTTAGTATTTTTAAAAACTTGTTCAAGGAAAGACAAGCCCAAAGGCAGGCCACATACAGAACATTGTGCTTATTTTCCTCAGATATCTGGGAAAATAATTAAGTTGGGCTTTTTTTCCCCCCTAACTTACTGAAAGGGTATATTCATTTGACTGGTAAGTTCACAGGTAAGTTCACCTGTGTCAGATAGACATCTTCCAAAAATTAGGGAAAATGCTAGGTGGTTTTGAAATCAGACATTTGAAGAGTATTTCCAGGTGTGGCCTCAGTGCTACCTTTTGCACCAGAGTCATGGAGATTTGCACACTAAATGCAATTTATTCTTCTTCTACAAAAAAAAAGTGAGTTGGCACTATTTTGTGTTGACAAGAGTTGCCACACTAGAGGAAACATTTACAGTCAACTGTGGATGCTTTCAAAATCCTTTTGGGGTTCTCAGGAATGCCTGCCGTCAGATGCTGCCAAGTAAAGTTTCTGAATCAATATCTACATCTGTTTCCTTTCTGTTTCCCCTGCTTTGGCTAATTTCTATGGTTATGATGGCCACTCTTTACTCTCCTAGCAGAGGTTTTGTGAGGCTTTCTGGGCTCACAGAAATAATGGCCTGGAGTGTGTGTAGGTTTAAGAGATACTTATACAACCTACAGCATGTGCCTGATTTTTTTACTTTCCTGAGAAGAAACATATCCTGCAGTCAGATCATACATGTGGGCTAGAGCTTTCAAAGTCTGTTAGATTCCTGAGTAATCACATAGGGCTCAGGTGGCTCTGAAAGTGAGTAGTAAGTAATTGCAGTTTTATCAATGAATGTGTGTCACCCAGAATTTCCAAGTACAACTTATTTCTGAAGATTAGAAACTTCATGTGTGTAACTTCATGGTGGGCAGCAATAACAAAACATTCTGGGTTTACTCTCTTCTACAAGGTTAGAAAATAATGTGGATAAAATTTAAGTACTCTGAAATATAGACAATGAGTGTATTTGTCATCTTGTCAGTCTATCTCCCTGTATTTATTGCTTCTCATGTGATTTAGCTGAGAACCATTAGGAAAAAATTTAAACATAACAAACCCGTACTCTCACCCTTCCTCCCTCCCTTCTGTATTTTAATCCAGAATATCACACAAATATACAAATATGCATATAGTTGTGTACACTTTGGTGATAATTAAGGTTCAGAGAGAGATGGATAATCCGAGTAACTTCTTGAAAACTACCACTGTTTTGACTGACCCTTGAAGTCTCCAAAACTTCAGAGGTTTCAATTGCTCAGATTGTGGCTTACCTATTGTTTTAATAACTCCAGTTAACATGTTTTCAGATATAGCAAATCTTACCCTAGAAATTCCTCTTAAGGTAAGCACCTCACTTACATAACCTATATATGAGATGGATTACACATGGCTTCTTCCTCCCCCTTGCCACCCCTAAACTGCTGAAGCAGTGGCATAAATTCCTAAGATCTCTATTTCTTCTTTAGCTATAAAGCTGGTAGAAAGTAAAATCCATATGTTGGGGTTTTTTCCCCTTTGCATATCATGAGTCTAGAGATAGATCAGAAGACATTATGGATATGAGTTAGAGTGAATGTGACAACAGCCTGTAGCCACACTTCCTTTGGCTGTAATCTTGTTAAATCTTGCTAGCTAAGCAGTCAGACATTTCCTGATACTTAAGTGGAAGGACTCAGGTGTATTTAGTAGGAGTGACTGTGTTGAATTTGCTTGTTGATGTGGAGCTAATGGGTCACTGCTGATGGCATTATCACCATCTGCAGCTTCTAAATATGCTATTAGGAGAATGTGTCAAACTGAATTGTGAACTTTGAATGGAAAATCTCATTGCATAAGCAGCACTTTAAATAATGTATCCCAACATAACTACATAACTTTAGCAGTAATTTCACTCAAATTGATTATTCGATGGAACACTTTGTCCCCTTTTTTGTGACATGCTAACATTTTTAGAGGGAACTCTTCCTCAATCCATGGGACCACTGATTTGAGATTTGAGAGCGCGTTTTAATTTGAATTATAGTAAAATGCCTATCCCTCATATTTTCGTCCCAGACATTGAACAGGAGAATTCAAATATGGTAATAAAGTAGATAATGAGAAAAAAAATCTGTATATGTAGACAGGAACTAAGAGAATTATGAAAATTAATTTTACATGAGATCTGCAAATGAAATCTCATTGCTAATACTGATCAGTGTCTTCTTTGGAATTCTAATGTGTCACATCCCCAGGTGACAAAGTGTTCCCCTCATTTTGCTCATGTTCTTCCCACAAGAATCTGAAATGCTGCTTTCATAAAAACAGTGCAGAATAATTTCAGCTATGACTTTTGTCTCAGTTCTTAAGCTTAGTTATTTTTTAATCAGTGATTTCTCAGGAAAAGATAATATAGTTATCTGAATATATTCACCTTTATTTGCTGTTGGTTTGGGGGTTTTTTACGTCATCCTTTCTGTTCCTGTCAAGAACTTTTCACTGGAAACCTGACTGCCAGAAAGTCTGGGAATGGTTTACACTGCAAAATATTACACAGCATATTTTAGTCATCCATAAAATGTGGAAGAACTTTGCTGCAGGTGATAAGATGATACATATGCAAGGTGATAGATTTAAACTATATTTAAAGACGTAAGGAAAGCCTAATCTAAAGATCCAGCAAGGTAGCATCTTTACTGCTTTGCACAAAACAACAGCAACAACGAATCTTTGTAGTAATTTATTTTAATCCTTGAGTCTCCTGAGGCCAGAGTGAATTATTTATTCATGTTCTATATATAGACATTTCTTATAGACATATAGACACGACCTTTGATCATGATGTGTGTACATTAGGTTATAATACTCTTCAAATTGAATTGTCTTTATGATTTTAACTTTTAGAATTCCTACAATATATGTTATAATTTTAAAGCTTCCATCTTGAATTACATGATAACTAGTCCATAAAGAACAGGCTTAAATATTTCTTTGATTATGTAATTTTAATTCATAGAAGAAATGCTTGTACTTCAGGCAAAGTAGCACTTTTTGTTACTTTCCTATTTTGTTAATTTTCTGACTGGCAGATTTGGTCTTCCAAAGACTACAGTTTAGATGAGAAAGGATTAGAAAAGAGAGTTTGGAAGCTAGACTAGATGATCTTTTTTCAGTTGCCACTAGATCCTGGCATTTTTAGGTCTGTGAGAATCTGTGGCAATGTAATTCAGAAGGCAGGTAACTGCCTGAATTTCATGTCATGGGTTTCACTTGAGGTCAGGCATTTGAGCAGTCTTTATTTTAGCTTTTTTCTATTCAGGTGGTCCATATTTTGGTAATCTATAGGGAAAAAAAAAAACCACTTAAGAACGTTCATAACTCGCATTTCAGTTCGTGCCTTGTGAAAACTAAGTGCCTTGTGAAAACTAAGTGATTCACATTGAATAAGCCCAAATTTTATTCTCACCTCTTCTTCAAAAGGCTAAAATGATTGCATTTTTGCACTTCTATTATGTCATATGCAGAGAGTGAAAAGAATATAGTTTCTTTCAGGAAACAAACCTTTCCTGGTTCAGAATTTAAAAAATAAATAAATTCTTAAGAGGTAAAGCAAGGTGCAATTTCAATGATTTAACATTATTATTTCAAAACTCCAAAGGTAGAAATAGTCTAAGTTAGTGCAGCATAAAGAACTGGACATATTTTTATGTTGCATTCAGCTACAGGCGAGAAAAATGTTTCTTCCCTGATTGTATGCACCAGACTGCTGCATAATAGCTGGGGCATCCCAGTGATCTGTTCATCCATTTGACTGAATTTTCTGAAACTAGCTAGGAGCCTTTACCCCCATATTTCTCTCCACGTAATCTTCAAAATTTGAAAAGCCTGTAAAAGAGGAACATCTTTTTACTGGCAGTCCTTTGCTGACAGCTTTATACCATAAAGCAGTTATGTTCACCCTTCTTCCCTCTTCAATGTCATATTGCATATTTTTCCTGAGCATTCTTATTTGGTAGTGTTCAGCCTGGCTTTTTAAGGGTCAGATACAATGGCACTGTTCTGGCAGTTGCTGGTAAGAAAACAAATATCAAAAATATTCACGTTACTTTGAACAAAAGTTACTTTTTTCTCTGGTACACTTCTTTAGCAAAAAACACAGAAAGACCTTTAATTAATGGATTCAAAACTTTTGAATCCCAAATCTACAGGAAAAGCACTTGAAACAAGATGGGTGGCCTGTAGCTTTGTAAAGGCTGTCTGGGAATACTAAAAGCCTTGTGTAGAACAAATAGTCTGTGAGTTCTTCAGAGAATACTTAGTGTGGCAGGAACAGAGGAACAATGTATGGAGAGCCTGCAGTGATACACTCTTCTAAAGTGTCTGCCATGAATCTCAGAATTGTGTCTGTGCAGATGTGAATCTGAGGAAACTGAACTGGTGAACAAACTTAGTATCTCTGTAATCACCTACTGTTTCTAATGCTTCTTGAGCATAGTTCAAGAACTACGTAAGAGAGATAAACCAAGAATCAGTGGTGTCCAAGACTGAATAGAGCTAGAGATATTTTGTGAAAACAGTAGTTGAAAATACTCAGGAATAAGAAAACCCCAAAGACAAACATATTTAACATTTTTCCTCTGCAGATTTGGATCCTTTCCTTAGGCTAGAATATGAATGGAAATTAATATAGTGATCTTTCCTAAGGGAAAGATTCACATCTGAGTAGGACTTTCTGTGTTGACCTCAGTGACAACCTGCCTTGGATTCCTACTCTCGTTTGGACTATTTCATGTTCACAATCTGTGATATAATCTGCTATATTTGAAAATTACTGCATTATAGCCATCCAGGAATAGAATTATAGGGAGAAAGGGAGTTCAGCTTCTGAAAACATAAGCAGCATTACAGTAATGTTTATACAGCACTAGAGAAATTAAACATTTCTTTTACAATAATTCCTGAGTAACTTGTTCCACTGAGTATCATATAAAGACTGGTTTTGTGTCATAAGTCTTTTAATGAACATGAATTATAAAATTACTTTAGATTTACTCTCTTGGAACTTTTTTCATCATTGATTTAAAGAATCAAAGGCATCAAGAAGATGGAGACATAAAGTACAAAGACTATAAAATATATAGAATCAAATCCATAGCCACAAACACAGAACTGGCTCTTCTCATGTTGTGTCCCTTCCAACCTCATACAAATGAAGTGCTGAGCTCTCTCAGTTTTGCACAAAAGTGAACTTTGTCATGTTGCAGGTCAATCTCAAGGATTCCCAAACAGCCAAAATGGCCTGTAGCAAACTTCACTCCTGCAATCTTGTTTTCACTCTTATGCTAATGTCACTGCATTTGCTCTGTGTAACACAGGTATCAGTGTTTTTTCCTCTCAAATTGCAAGGTCTTCCTTTTCTTCCAGCTTCCATGCTGATCTTTCTAAAGTTCTTGTGTCATTTTGCTATTGTGTTCTGGGTCAATTTTTCCCTGTTTTCTACGTAAGAGGTCTTCCCACATCACAAATACCAAGTTTCTCTTCAACTAAAAAATGTAGCACCAAGTCACACGGTGTAGTCTCACAAGAACTTAGTTTTTCATTTAGGACAAAATAAAATAAAGATTTCTTGGGATGCAGGGAAGCACTTAGAGATTCTTCCACTATTTTTCTTTCTTTTTCTTGCATCTTTTTGCTCAAAATGCCAAGTCTTTATTTTCGCTCATTGATTGGTTGCATAGAAATGGATAGGTAGAGGTGAAAAGGAGAGGAAGAATGGGGTTTACTTTAGAAAAGATCTTTTCTCTGAATTTGAAGAATCCCAGAATCAGAATGAGAGGCATCCAGCCTAGGCAGAGAGAGTAGCAACAAGCCAGTTTTGGTGCTTGTCCCAGCTTACCCTTTCCTGCCCTGTTTCTACCACCAAGAATGGTTAAGCTGCATGTGAAACAGAAAGAGGGCTTGAAGGGTCTATCCAATAAATCCTTTTGCTTTTGCAGCACGCAGAGTGGAGGAAGACAGATACAATTGTCCTGAATCAGCTTTAAATCAGTAACTGGTTTTTCGTTTCTTTCTTTTCTTTTCACAATGATTAGCATTAATAAGAATGACAATAAAAATGCTTCCACTCTAAAGTGGCTTTGGTGGTTGATTTGTACTCACTCATTTTAGTTTCATAGACACTCAAGAGGCTTAAAGTCCTTCAAAAGCAATGTTTAAGGACTTGATCCATTCACTTTCTTTCCACAGTTCCATTTTTTCCAGCCCTCAAAAGATATTTTAAAAACAAAGCTCTCCAGATAGTCTTGTTTCTCTGTCTCCCTTTTTACATTTTCCTCTCTGTGTTTCTGTGTTTCCTTACTCATCTCTACCAGTTTGCACCCCAGATGACTGCAGCTCTGTGATTTCAAAACTTGGTGGTGGTCTAAATTTCCCAGTGGAAATTCAGAGTGATGAACTATTTTAATCTCATTTTCAGAACTTTTCTTTGTGACTGTTGCCAGCCTTGCAGCTACTTGCAGGCTCTTTTTGAAGAGACCGCTGACTGAAGGCCTTGTGAGAGTGGGAAAATGGTGCTTGAGTACAGTTTGCCTAATTGTGAAAGTTGTGTTGAGACATGACTGGATGGGAACAAAGCTGAGGGGTAACATCTCCAGATTGGTGGACAGGTGACAGGGTCCTGGAGTAGCCAGGTGTGGGAGGTCCAACCCTGATTGCTGCTGCCTCACGCTCCAGCTCCACCTCCTCTGTAGGAGGCTCCTCATTAGGGGAGGACTCGAGGGATGGAACCAGGGTCTAAGATCCACTCCTTGTTCCAGAGGAGGGGCGTGTCCAGGGCCTTGGGCTGACCCCTTCTTCCAGAGGGTTCTGTTATGTTCAAAGTTTTATTGGTTCTGAGCTGTTGTTCCCTTCCTCAAATGTTTTTATTGAACCCCTGACCACTGTACCTTCCCCTTGCCCTTTACCCCATTGGCTGTTATCCCCCCTTAAAACCGGCTGCACGGTGACTTTTCCCCGGTGTTCTCCCCGGTGTTCTCCCTCCCGGATCTCCTCGCCCTTCCCCCAATAAAGGAGAGTTCGGGGGAACCCCCTCCTGCAACCCTTTGCCTCTATCGCCTTATTTCATCAGCACCTCGTCGGTCCCTCGCTGTGAGCAGCCCCACCTCTGCGTGATCCAGCCACGCCAGGCTCCGGAGCGGCACGGAAAGAAGCCGCCGAGCTGCTGAGCTTTGGGGGCTGACGCCTCGGTCGAGGATGGCCAGGAAAGCAGGCATAGACAACAGCCAGGAGATGTACTGGCTCCTCTTGGTGGGCAGAATGCAACAGCAAACACTGTAGAGTGCACTGTCACTTTAGGCAACAGGCTCCCTGACAGTCTATTCCCTGGTTAGAAGTCCTTGCTAAATACCAGTCAATCCCTTAGCCCTGTATTTGCATACCACCTTCGCACATTTACACCACACCAGCCAGCATGCCCAGGCAATTATTTCCCAATGAACAATTTTCATCTGGGTATTGGAAAAGTAGTGGAGTAAGACAAGGGAAGAGAAAGGCATGTTCAAAGACAGTTTCAGAAACTACTCTTCTGAGTGACATGTTGGTCATTGCCACCTTGGCAACATGAGTGGTACAATTCCATCTTCATTTCACACTGCCCACCCAGTTGTAGTGGCTTACATCCTTACAGTGTATGCTTATCCTTCCTTCTGTACATAAATGGTAATTTACACTCAAACAATTTTTTCATGGTACTGGTGCAAACATCCTAACAATGTCAGGTTGTAGATTGATTATACCTATGAATAGCTGTCTGAGATCATGCAGAAGATACTTAGGAAATGAATTTGAGAACACTGGAAAAATTAAGAAACCAAGTGAGAGGATCGTTAAAGGAATAAGAAGAAACAAATAAACTTTGTGCATACCTCATAGTTATGATAAGCCTCAGTGACTGAAAGGGAGTAGTTGAGAGCAAGATTGAGCATTAATTTTCCCTTGGAATATAAAACTGTGAAGAACATTTCTGAACAGTGGAAAGTGCATTATTTCATGTCTTACTTGCCTTGACTAACAAAGATGGGGTTTCTAGTTTTGTCACAAGCAAGCTTTCAGATATATTCTGAGATTTAAAAAGAACCCCAAAATACTTTTGTTTGTCATTCCTTGAGCTCACAGCTTTTTAGTACATTCACTTAGGAGGAAACTGTCAGTGAAAGACCTGTTTGCATATGAGCATCTGAACTTGGATTAGTTACTTTTCACAGAATCACAGAATCACTGAATCACAGAATACCCTGAGTTGGAAGGGTCCTACAAGGATCATTGAGTCCAGCTCTTGGCCCTGCACAGGACAACCCCAAGAGTCACACAACGTGGCTGAGAGCCTTGTCTAAATGCTTCTTGAACTCTGTCAGGTTTTGCTCAAGACCATCAGTTTGGAACGTTTGTTTATGCCAACTTTGTTAACAGTGACTACTTATTGCAAAAACGCAGTAGTCTCATGTTGGAGTCAGAACCTAGAATAATGCCTGAAATTATTCTAAATCCCAAAGCTTGGCATCATAGTACGCTTTCTGAAGCTTACTTTTGAATTGTGCTCTTGGAATAATGGTTACAGTTTTAGACAAAGCAGGAGAAAGAGACAAATTCTATAGTTTTCTACTGTCTTACCCATAACTTTTTCTCAGACTACTTGAAAAATCTTAGTTTTTTATATCTATGAGGAATTTAACAGGTTTGGTTGTTTTTTGTTTTTGTTTTTGTTTTTTTTTTTCCCCAAAGAAATACGTTTGGAGTTTCTCTTGAGTAAAATTGTAAAAATTGTTTATGGAAATTTTCTTCTGGAAGTTTCTAATCAAAGATAAATTTTTTAATGTAAAAAATAACCTTGCTGATGAAAAGTACTGTGGTCTGTTTTTGTCTTGTTGTGTTTGTCATATGCAAAGAGAAGAAATTTGATCCAAATATCAAGATCAAGAAGAACTAATTTGTAAAGTGTAACAATTTGTTGTACATGGTTGTCCACTGTTTTCCAAATTCTTCACAAATTGGTTGTCATCCTGAATTAATTCTCAAATTGCCCTGAAATGTCATGGACAGGTATGATGATGTCCTTAAACTGTTTGTTTATTATGGGTAGAACAGAGACTTGAAGGACTTTTGGCTTCCTCAATGTATGATGATATGATGATAATTTGTAGAAGTGCTAGTGTAAGTGCAGAATTTCAAAATGTTTTTCCTACTCCTGAAGATCCTGTTGCTTTCCAGTATAGTATTTTCAAGATATAAAAGGGAAATAATTCTTGAATGCACATTTATTTCTCATTTTTTGATTACTGTAATGTGCATACAATTTCCAGGTTTGTGGTTTTTGTTTAGTTCTTTTCCTTTAATGAAACAACATTGAAATTGAGATATTTAAATGTATCTTTTCCAACTTAGATGCTTGCTTGCACTGGTTTAGTGTATGGACTGGTCATTTCTAGCTCACAGAGGTTAATGTACATACTGCTAATACCTTTTTCTTCCATGTCTTTCTTTTGTCATTTGGTTGCTACAGTCACTTTTTCAGAATTTGTAGATAAAATAACTAAGAAGTTCAGCTGTGGGTTGAAGATGCTTGGCTTATTCAAGCCAGTCTGATATGAAGGAGAATATGCCCATGTTCAGCCAATCTGTCCTGGGTACTCATCTGTGTGCTCGGTCACCAGCTCAGGAATCTGTCCTCCACAATCAGCTGTCACCCATTTCCTTTTATCCTTACATCCTCCTTGTCCTTCTCTCTGGCTGATATATATTTCCCATGTCATATTTCTGTTTATTCAGACACTTCTCAACTTTGGTCTCTGGCTGTTTATACGGGATAACAGAAAATTGACAATATAGATGTGAAAAACCTCTTGTGTTTTAAAGAGCATTGTTTCTCCACATTCACCTAATCAGGGTTCCTTTATTCCTGGGTGATTAAGAATTTGTCCATAGAATGGTTTTCACATTCATATGTCAGATGGACCCAGCAGATGACTAAACATGAGTCTGTGTTTTATTTAGAACTGACTCCTTGGGATATTACCATCATACAGTTACTATCCAATTATCCTCTCCCTCTTTCACATGGATCTATGTTTATAATACTTTTAAGGGAGAAGAAAAGATAAGAGAAAGAGAAAGAGAGAGAGAAAAAGAGAAAGAGAAAGAGAAAGAGAAAGAGAAAGAGAAAGAGAAAGAGAAAGAGAAAGAGAAAGAGAAAGAGAAAGAGAAAGAGAAAGAGAGAAATGCCTTAGCATCTCTTTATTCTGGCCCATGTAACTTTCTGTAGTCAGTATTGGATGTTAAAAAAGTTATTAAAAGCACTTCAGTAGAGAGAGAGCAAATAGGCTTCCAGGAAAGAAAGTAAGCCTAAGGCAAGAAGACATCAAGAGATGTCCTGAACTCTGATCTAGTGTTACTTTTGGAAAAAAAAGTCACTGTAAACCCTAGTATCTACTGCTTATTTTTTGAAATGAATAAGCAATTTCACCTTTGCTGAGAATAAAGTAAAATGCAAACGGTGACAATCTTTTGTAAATTTCACAAGTATTATCCATATTTGTGGTGCTGTGTTTGGGACAGAATTAGGATGTTTGTAGGGTTTTTGTTACATCTTACTTTATGACATAAGGAGCTGTGAACTTATTATATTAAACATTTGCTGGATTACTTCTACAGAAACATGTACTTGCCTCCCAAACCAGCCAAATGGATAAAAATGCAGTCAGCAAGGAAACTGATCCATAAAGAGAGAAGAATGGCAGTTTTTCAGCTCAGAGCTCCTTAAGCACAAACAGTATCACAGCAGAGCTGAACCTAGAAACGATGAGCTGTCCTGCTTGTCCCTGAGAGCATAAGCTTATCCTAACGCTTTATTTCTGAGCATCCTTTAAAGTCTGGCAGAACAAATGAAAGCAATAACTAACAAGACCTTTTGTAGTTCTAATTTCAGGTGGCAGTTTGTACTTTTATTATTTCTAAAGCAGCTTGTAAGATGCTTTAGATGTAAGATGTAAGATCTGATCTACAATGTTTTATTTATCTCTTGGTCAAGCTTTGATGGAATTTCTTATTTTCAGCTGTTCTGTTCTAACAATTGTCCACAAAATTCATGTCAGACTTCTATCTCAGTGATGTCAGAGTGTCAGAGTTAAAATCTGCAATAGTTTCCATGATTTATTCTTAATCTACTCCAGATAGGAATCACTCTCTGAACCTCAGCCCCATTGAAATTCATTATACCAATTACATGATGGCAACATTTGTCAGAGTTATTTATTCACTACTTCAATGGAGAATTACTGGGTACATGATGATGCAGTTTTCTTATACATTAGCAGCAAGGAATAAGTTAGTAATGATGTATTTACTATATTTCTTAGCTCTAAGCAATGCCTTTTCTGAGTCTTTACACCCCTAAAAAGCGCCTTATGGGTTTAGGTAGTATATGTATCTCATTGTGCATTTTCAAAAACTGAATGTGGTTACATGCTTTTTCACATGTTGAAACAATGCAGGCTGTTTCATCATTATGCTTAGGACCTAGCAGTAACTCTTTGTATTCACAAGTATAAATCATCCATGATGTTGGATACCAATGGCCCCATCTTCCCTGCCTTTTATCATGGTATAAGCTTCCTTTGAGTCCTGTTGGTGCACTCATCCTTACTCTTCAGAACACACCCCTTCTACAGGGTGAAAGGTGAATGGGACTTTGCACGGCTTTTAGGCTTTCCATTTGCCTTGCGTACAGTGACAAATATGGAAGTTTACATGGCACCTGCTTAACTTCCAAGCTTACTTGGAGAAAAATGGATCAGGAGAATTATGTGACTTTGGGGAACATTTCACTATAACACTATTCAAATGGAACATGTGTAGTAAGCATATAGAACATGGTATAGTTAATCTAGCTGGCACACTGTTAGTCCAGCTAACACTTTCTGTCTGCATGAGTCCAGTTCATTTTGTACATTTATTGCATCAGGAGGGAGCAGGGTGGTTTTTTTTTTTTTTTTTACCTTAATTACTGGTACAAGGAAATGAAGGTAAATATATTTGTATAGCATCATTCATTACTGTTGTCCTAGATGAAAGACTACTCTAGAATTTAAGGGGTGAATGAAAATACTTTAGCTTGTAGGGAAAGACTGTTGGACTGAATATCTTGTTTACATGTCTGGAATCTTGGAAGGGAACAGCTCTCTTCCAAGCAAGGCACTGTGATGCTTACAGCCTCTACAACATTAGCAGACTCAGATAGTAAGTGTTTCAGACAAAGTCGAGTTCTGTAAAGGTGACACAAGAAATTATATAGATGACTACAGGTTACTTAGAGATGACTAGCATATCATGTTAATGTGTTCATTGTAGGGAATAATTGCACTTTATGTCAGCAGTTCTGGTGACATGGTCTTCATCAGTGAGATATTTCCCACTACCAAAAAGCTGAAAGCATGTCAGCCCAAACTGCTGTGCTAAATTGTAAAATCAGTGACAGTGTATTAATCAACCTTTTATTTTTCTCGTTTTTCTCTGATCATAGAATTGGATAGTAGTGCAGTCTGGGTTACAGAGTGTGAGTGTAAGGACTGCTGGCTGGAAACATTCTGTGTCTGCCTGTCTGTGTGTCCGTCTATGTGTGTGTGTGTGTGTGTCCGTGTGTGTGTGTGTCCGTGTGTGTGTCCGTGTGTGTCCGTGTGTGTGTGTGTCCGTGTGTGTGTCCGTGTGTGTCCGTGTGTGTCCGTGTGTGTGTGTGTGTGTGAGGGGAAGGGCCAGGCCGGGCCTTGCCCTGCTGAGGGAGGCCCTGGCCCCGCAGCCCCAGCCCCGGCTGTGTCCCAGCCCCGCGGTGGCCGCCAGGCCCTGGCCCAGCGCAGGCAGCTCCGCACCCACCCTGGAGCCCCAGCCTGGCCTCGCAGGGGCCAAATGACCACAAGTCCCAGCTGGGGGAAGGGCCCCGGAAAGCTAAAGTTTGCTAAGTTGAGTGGGCTTAGTTAATCCTTTGGGAAGTGTTTTATATTGATTGAATGCTGCTCTACACTTTTGCCAAAGTTGTCTGATTTTCTGAAGGTTACCAGTAAACTCTTTTGTTGTTTGACCTCTTAAGAATATCTTGTCAATATTTCTCCTTTGCATCTAACTCTGGGTACAACCAAAAACTGTAAGTCCTTTTAAGAGTCTCATCGAGCCAGTCTTTGGGGGCTTAAAAAGAGAATTTATCCATTGGCATTCTGCATGCTATAATGTTAGCATAGTTGCCACAGCACTGCACCCAATACAACATAGAGGCAAGCTGCAGGCAACCCAGGAAACTCCTGGAATGCATGGAGGATAACTTCCTGAGGCAGGTAATAGATAGCTCTACCACAGAGGATGATGTGATACTGGACTTGATTATCACCAATGTAAGGAAACTAACTGGGGACATCAAGAGGTAGCCTAAGCTGCAGTGAACATGCATTAGTAGAGTTTTCAAAGCTGAGGAATATGGGTCAGGACCTTGAATTGTTAGGAGGAGGAGTTAATCTATAGGCCCTTCTGAGAAACTACCCTCATGAGCAAGAAATCAGAACAGAGCTGGCAGATCTTTAAGGACACTTTTAATAGACCACAATAGGTCTCAATTTCCATGTGTAGGATGACAGAAAAGGATGTCAAGAGACTGATGTGAATGAATCAAGAGCTGCTGGGTAAGATTTCAGATTAAAGGGTAAGAAACAAATGCACAGGCAGTGTAAATAGAGGCAGGTAACCTGGGAAGAATATAGGGATACAGTCCAGTTGTGTAGGGGTGGGGTGAAGAAAGTCAAAGCATAGCTGAGGATTAACTTGACAACATAATTAAGAAAGGCTTCTGCAGGTGTATCAGCTATAACAGGAAGACCAACCACCCTAATGAACACAAGTGGCAAACTGGTAAGTATGGATAGGGAGAAGGCTGAGGTACTGCCCCATCCCTGGAAGTGTTCAAGGCCAGGTTGTATGGGGCCCTGAGCAAACCAATCTAGTGAGTGGCATCCCTGTCCACAGCAGGGAGTTGGAACTAAGTGATCTTTAAAGTCCCTTCTTAACCCTAGCCATTTTATGATTTTATGATTTGTTCTAGGCTATAAAAATATGCATGACTTTCTAAAAGAATTAGACACAGAAATTTCTACTTATTATTATAAATTAATTACTTTGATTTGCTAAATTTAAGTCTCAAAAGTCGAGTGAAAGAAAAGAAATAAACCTCTTAGACTGAATTTACTGGACTGCATTTAGAGGGCACTCTTTTTGCAATGTTAGGAATAGCTTGTTGTTTTTACTGAACTCTTCTAAAAATATAAACATAATGTTGGTGTTAATAAGTTAGATGAAGGCTCATTCAAAGAGTTAGTTGGATCTTTCTTTTGCCAATGGGCATTAGATAATTCTTCATTTAAGAATGCTTAAAGAGAACTAGGATGGAAGAAGTAAAATTACTTTGAAATGTCTGTTCCCAAAAGCTGGGTATCAGACTGATGAGAGTCCTTATTTTGAACTGGGTCAGCAAATGTTAATAATGCCAAATGCTGTTCTCTATTTAATTTCAAAGAATAACTTGAGGGTTTGTTAATTGCCATTGGTGTAGCTGACTTCAATATCTAGGTCCTCAGTGTTTGCACAGATGTTGTACAACCACAGAAACCATTAATTCACCTTAGCAATTTTCTGCCAAGTTTCTTATATGTTTCTCTTGTGGTTGCCCAGGACTCTCAAAGCTTGGTAACATTAAGCACCTGTATATTTCACTGTCGTATCTTATCTGCCCCACATGAAAGTTCTTATCCAGTAGACATTCTTAGTATTTTTTCACCAGGTCAGTCCTGGAGCAACTTAAAGACAGCTGGAACTCTGGCCCAATGCTCAAGAAGACTATTCTACCAGGTCTGTTGGAGATCATATTCCCTAATACCTGGATCATAAACAGGAATTTGAGCACTGTTCTTGGGAGATGACCCTGGCCATCACATCAAGGATACTCTTGTACTGTCTTGTCCTGAGTCAGCTTCTTTGAAGTATAAATATTCAGCACTAGAAAGAAGGTGTTTTCATATCATGTGTAAGATTTCTGTGCAACAGGAAGAATATACGGATTCCAGTTTCTTCTGCAAAAAGCACTTAAAACCTAACCTGACTTAAAACAGTCAAGTGCAAAGTCCTCTTCTTCTCTCAATTTTTTGCCTATTTCATTATTTCTGTGATTTCATATTCAAATTTACTTATTTTGCTGTATATCCTTCATTAATTCCAAGTGATGAGTGAAGTTAATGGCAATTTTTCTTCCCACTGTGGTGCAGATTTAATGCATGCTTAATAACACAGAGAAAACCTGTCTCAAACTGAAAGGAAAGAGAATGCATAGGCTCCTTGAAAAGTAAGCGTTATAAAAATAAATTGCCAACATCTTCACTGTTTGTTTCTTGGGGGCTGAGCTGCCACTAGTACATTATGCATGTTGTTTTTTTAAAGACACTAATTATTTTACATTATGTTTATTAAGCCCTTTAAATCATTGCTATTCACCAGCTACCCAAATTCCTCAAGTGCAAGCAAAAGAAATAAAGGTCATCCATGGCTTTGACATGCTTTTGATGAATATGGTCTGTATAACATTTACCGCAACTCAGAATAGAAGCCATTATTTAAGTAAAGCCTGTTATTGTTCATTAGTACAAAGAGTGTGCAGTAAATACAATGAAAGATTGCTTGGTTTACTATATCTTTGTCATCCAAAGCAGCTCCATGAATAACTACAGGGATTTGTCTTTGAATGACTTATTTGCTTGCTGCCTAATAAATAACATGTAATTAGGTTAATATATTGTTTCCTAATTATGCTAGCAATGTAGTGGAGGAAAATAAAAGGGTGATTTCAGATACAAAAGAATGGTAGATAATTTTAACACTATCCCTTAGAATACTTGGACTCATTATGTATGGCTTAAACTGCTGGGAGGTCTATGCGTAAAGGAAAAGCAAGAAAAAGGTCTAATGAGTTCTTTATTACTCAGGTCATGATTTGTTACACAGGTAGTATAAAACTGCAGCAACTATTCTGCATTGAATAAGACACTCATGGTGACCTGACACTGGAGAATGAAAATATGCTGTGCTAGTCGACAAGTCTGGACGTTTTACGCAATCTACCAACATTTTTTCTGGAACTTGTATTTCAAGATCAACAGTGAATAGGTGTCCATTTGTATCAGCTGTCTCCAGTGGAAATAAATGTTTGATGAAATGCCTTGAGAAGACCTTATGGCACTCAGAGGAGTTGCTTGTCTACTGTGTGAATGTTGAACAGGCTGAATGCAATGATATGTAAAGGCGGTGACAGAAAACAGCAGTAGACAATAACATTTTCTTTAGCTCTTTACTAAGAAAACAATGAATATGAAGCCACCAGTGATACTTTAAAAATTAAAAGCTTGTTCAGTAAAATGTTTGCATACTACCATCCTGTTTTAGAAGAAATTTATGGATGGTTCTTCAAGATGTTGAGAAAGTGCATGTGACTCTTATGCCAATTTTAGAATTCTCTTAAACTGCCAATCCCAAATCACCCACCATTTACAGAGTTTACTATTAGAAACAATGAGGAATAGTGGTCTTTAGACATCTGAATAGTTTTCCCTTAATCACATGTAATTTTTCTCTTCTAATGCAAATATCTAAAGTCACAAGCTATATGAATTTTCAAACAGGGTCAAATATAGAAAAGAAAATCAAATTCAATCAGGATATGCAGAAAAAAACATAATCGAATGGTTTCTCCAAATCTCTTTGTGACAGGGGAATTACAGGGGAGGTTTAAGTATCAGTGACACAGATCTACGTCTTTCCTTCAGTAGCACCTTAGTTTTTGTTTGCCAAGCCTGTGTATAAAAGAAGTCAAAGATTCAATCCTTTGTCTTAATTAGATTGAAAGTACTTGCCTGTGAAAGCCACCACTGCACACAAGCCCTTTTACTGATCCATACTTCTGAGGCAACATGGTCCCAGTTTTTGGCAGATGCCAGAAAACAGGATACATATTGTCATGATCAGTGCAACTTGCCAAGGAAGTTGATTTTCCTCAATAAAAATGAAAATGAAGCAGATATATCAGGTGACTGGTGATGAACTGGATTTGTCCACACAAATGTTAGTTCTTATCTGTGGGTGGATCTATCCCAGGGACAAGGGGTGGCCCTGTTGGAAGTTATTTAATGCAAATTTTTTTGTGTAAGTTTAGTCAGGGGTTGGTTCTCCTTTGCCCAAGGAGAGGGCAATTAAAGTTTCTCTAGGAAAGACTCTGTTCACCAGGTGAAGCCTGATGAGCTTAAGATCTATAGCTGGAAGTAGCCAGAAGATACATGGGAGATAAATGAACATTAATGAACGTTACCCCAAATATCACCCCTGGAACGGTCAGAGACACCTAGTCTGGGAAAGATTGATAAGAGAACCAAAGAATGAGGACCAAAGCAAAGGGATCCATAACCAAGAGGAGATTGAATACCAAGAATTGTGTAATTTAAGACCATTGTATGAGAATTTGTTTGGATTTTGTCTGTATAAGTATGTGAAAAGGCTGGTGAAGAAGCATGTGTGATGGAATGATTTTCACTGCACAACCTGGGCATGTGTAGATGCAATGATTTCTATTGCACATCCTGGCCAGAATAAAGTAATGCTTTGATTCTCTAACACTAAAAATATGCTGTTGGAGAGTTTCTGTTTTTCCTGCGGTTTTGGTGAGAACTTGATTGAAAGGGGCTTCATTGGTGGGTGTCAACTGTCTTGCTGTCTGGCTTGGGTCTGGCTGAGATAGAGCTAACATTCTATATGGTAGCCCATACTGTACCGGGGTTTTATTTTCTTTTTTGGTAAAACAGTGTTGATACACCAATGTTTTGTCTGTTGCTAAAAAATACCTGAACAGCTTCAAGGTCCTCTGGTTTTTGCCCCCTGTTCCCAGACTGAGCAGGCTTGAGAAGGTCAAGAAATTGAGAGAAGACACAGCCAGGACAGCTGACAAAATCTGACCAAAGTGACATCTTATACCATAACCTGTCACATTCAGCAATAAAAGTTCAAGGGAAAGGGGAACACAAGGAAGACATCTGTTCTGGTGTTTGTTTTCCCAATTAGCTGTTATGTGTACTCAGACTTTACTTTCCAGGGAGTGGCGGGACACCTGTCTACCCATGACAAGTAGTAAACAAATTCCTTATTTTGTTTTGCTTGTACATACAGCTTTTGCTTCATCTATTAAACTGTTGTTATCTTGATCCATGAGTTCACTCACCTTTTTTCTATTGTGTCCCCATCCTGCAGATGTGTGGGTTCAGTTGTTCACTAGAGTCAACCCACCTCACTTTACTTGTAAGCTTGGGACAGGTAACATGCATTTTTAGAATAGTAATTTGTAACTCCAAACAGAGTTCTAGGATTTCTCCAGCTCCTTTTGTATCTCACATGGTATGTGTTTTGCACCAACAATATATTCTCAGCAATTTGATAACCAACTTGTGTTCCCTAAGAGTGGCTACAGGCAACTGACTGCACACACTGCTTTGAACATCTAGCCCTTAGGCTCTGGCAAATGCACTAAGGCAAGGAATTTTAGAGAAGAGACTGTTCCTTTTGTCCCTACCTCACCCCACTGGATTTACCAGCAGCTACTATTCACCGTATGGCCTGTATCACACACTGTTCGCCCAGTCCTATGCATTGCCAGAGGCACAAAGGCACAGATAGGAAAAAGTGATCAACTCACAGTTTGAAGTGAAATGGCAGGTCAGTTCTTCCACGGTTTTAGAAAAGGCAGGAATATGAAACATGAGTTTAGTGTGCAACTTGATATGTTTTGAAATCTGCAGTGTACCCAGTTTGAGAACAAGCTGATATTAATGCCTCAATTGCATGCTTCCCTAATATTTTCAGTCACTTTTCATGGACTATTTAGTAAATGACTGATTTTAGTACACATCTAGCCTCCTTAATAGCATTATTTAATGCTACGTGTTCTTTTGGGTAAAGTTGCTACAGATTTTAAATAAGGAATTGCATCAAACTTAACTTAAAACATATACTGCCCAATCTTCAACAGGTATGATTTGTAATTAATGAATAAATATATAATTTACTGGAAATGACCCTTTATTTATTTTCCCACTGCAAATTGATCCTCTGCATGTTTATCTCCTACCAATAATGCTTTAAGCTTTGTTTATTTAAATCCTCTTGACAACCATCTATTATAAATTTTACATTATGTCCTTTTAGATCAGCTGCCTGCATGAGTAAATTTGAAATATATGGGTGTGCACACAAACACACATGTGCTTGTCCATTTAAGGCCAAGTTTCTTGTAAAAGAAGACTCTGAGAATCTGAATTGTAAGGGCCTTTCATCGCCTTCCATCTTCCCTTTATATTTTTGCACACAGTGAAAAGGACCAAGATGCCCCACTTCAGTGTTTAAGTATGCCCAGTTCAGGGAAGTGAGTGCTGGAGAGCTGCTGAACTAGAATGAACCAGAATAGGAGAGAAGTATTTGCTTAAATGTTTTGCTAATGCACTTTAATGCAGTGCTTACATTAGTGCCTGTGTTAATTCAGTATCTATTAGCTGCAATTCAACAAGGTGATCAAGTAAGGGCATAATGTAGCACTGCACAGTCCCCTTACTTCATCACCAATAGCTCCTAAACTTGAAGTTAAACATATATTTAACTACTTTACGGAGCTACCTCTTTAGTGAATATGTTTTATTTAAGATTATCTAGAGTTAATAATTTTCCAAGCTAAGTATCCTGCCTTCCCTCCTGTTCCCTTCATAGTCTGTGTTTATCACTGCCCATGAAATAATTAATCAAGGGGGAAAAAATGTTTCTTCTAATTAACACAGACAACATAAACAGAATAGTAGCATTCCTTAGTGCAATAAGACAGCTAATTGTTTCCTTTCCCTCCAGTGTGGGAGAGACAACTGCAGAGAGAGAGAGGAAAGCTTTCTCCATTGCGTTGTGGGGCTGTGCACCATTTATCAAGCTGACTGCTCTGTCATATCGGTGGAAAGACCCTGGAGAGCCCTGACCATGAGATTGAAGGTTGGTACCAATTTACTGCAACACAAATGCATTGAACAGGAAAGAGAGAGCTTCTAATCTCTTCAATTTTCTTACATTACCCTGAAGGCTAGGGAATTAAATGAAACAGTAACTGGTGACAACTTTAGAGGATCCTGAATGCATGACAGGAAAAGTACTAAAATAGCTCAATAGTTTTATTTTACACATTATACACTTTATACGTTTATACATTTTATACGTTAATCTTACCCCTGCATAAAGAAACAGGTTATGCCTCTTGGATATATGTCTTCTCAAGAGAAGGAGAAAAGCTTATTGAATTCAGTTTCTATCTGATTCAAATTTGGTAGCAATGTTTATAAAAAATATATTAAAATATAGAAAACCAAATAAAACATGTTCCAGGGTCATGTAATTTTCTTTTAGTTCATTGACTTTGGCAAACTTGCATTGCATCTTTGATCTTTAGCAGTGCCAGTCTCTGGAAAATCATATAAACAGGAGACTTTGTTGTGCTGGTCAGCGCGCATGCCCACTGCATCCAAAGGCCTTACACCAGTCTTTCCAGAAAAGAGTGAAAGAGATCCATCCCCACACTGTGTCAATCAGAGGCAATCAAGATCTTGTCCAAACATTTTGGCCAGAGAATGCTGTAAACACAAAACATCCAGCCTTATTTCCTGATTAGTCATTTCTCATCTTGCATTAACTATTGCAAAGCGAGTGTTTATAGCTATATAAATGTCTACCCCCCTCATTAAATCTTTTTGTTTCTGATACTGCATAATGCAGCATGGAATCCTCCTCTTTTTTAGACACTGCAGTGTTAATTCACAAAAATATGAAATGAAGGCATTTATACAGCATTATCATCATCTGCACAGATTTAATTCTTGCTCAAAACACATAACACCTTCCTTTACAAGGCTACCTACAGAAACAGCTGCATTCCAAGTGCCGCTAGCAAGATATAAATAATAACAATACTACATGGTTACATATAAATGGGAATAATCTTAAGGCATCCCTATACCTTCAATTTAAAGGACTGCTAAAGGCCATAATTTCCCATTTCATAGTAGGCTGGGAGAGTGGGGAGTCACACAATAAAAGGACATACAACAATTATTATAGTATTACCATTTGCAATCCTAGAGCTAAAGGTCAGTGTGGTTTGCTACTGTAATATTTCCAGGGATTTATAACTTGCCCGGATAAAAATTTTCTCCAGGTTAATATTTCCTACATTAAGTGTTAATCTGGATATGAATTTTATTTTTTATTTTTCTTTACAGGATAAAAAAAGAAGAAAATGTTTCACTATAGGTATGGATATTGTTCTACCTGTTTTTAAATTTATGCTCTCTTGTAAACATACACAGTGTAGACTGTAGAATTCTGCTTTAGAAAGTGAGATCTCAAATAAAGTAAGTCAAAGTGATTTCAGAGTTTGAAAATAAAACAAAAAGTAATAATATTGAAATTATAATTTCCAAGTTTTATAAGGCCCTAAGCATTTTTGTGTCTGCATACATATATCGTGTATGGATTTTATTATTCACAAAATGACACGTCTTAAACAGGTAATTCCTCTTTCAACATTTGAAAAATAATTTTATCTGGACTGAAAGAAGTAGTGATCTGTTATCACGGGGAAAACATAACAGTTCTGCAAGGTAAGTACCATTTTCCTCCCAAGAGAGCTGCTAAACATCTGAGCCTCTGAGCAGTAAGGTATTTGAGCACGTTTTCCTAGGGAGCGCCCCTGCAGCTGGGAAGGGGCTGATGGTAGCTGTGAGTCTTTGCCCTGCATTGCAAAGGCTTCTGCTGTTAGTTTGAAAGGTCAGTAGAGAAACTGCTGCCTCCCCAAGTCTCTGGTCTCTCCTCACCTTCACTTCCACCGTTTGTGACGACTTCCAAAAAGTCTCTGTGCTCCCAGCCCGTGGCCCACACAGGTGACCAACCTTCCCCTCTCCACACAGGCACGTGCTCCTGCCGGCTATGATTGCAGCTCCCTCAGTTGTCTTAGCACCTTCTCAGCAGAGTCTCACTGGAAATCAGTTTGAATGCTGTGGGTTTAAAATAGTCTTCTCTGAAACCAGCTTCTCATGATACTGTTCCTCGGTAAGCCACATACCTTCATTAAAAATTAATCAGGCAAATTAAATAGCTTTTATCCTCCCATGTCCTGCAGTTTTAAGCTTATCTTTTTTGCCCTATGCCCCATCTAAAAGAGATGCACCCACATGGGAGTGTTGGTCCCAAGGATGAGACATCTTTTTCAACCTTTTCCCAACTTTAATTTATTTCCCTTCTTTCTTTTTCAAAAGAAATTCACATTTAAGTGGTAAATCCAATCTTTACTAGGTCATGTGGCTTTGAAGAAGGAATTGGTGTGAGGGGCTTCCTGTGTTGAATCCCTGGGAGGGAGATCCCTCTGTTTCCCACACTGGATTCTCATGTTGGAGACTTAGATCTGTAAAGGTCTCATCTTTCTCGTCTCTCTTTTCCTCTATATTTTTCTCTATCTTGATCTTTGCTGGCTTTGTTTGTTTGGATGTTAACTCTTACCCTGTGCAGCACCATTCTCCATCATCTGTTGTACAGAATCTCCCCAGCCTCATGCACCTCTGTGTAGCTGGGGACGGACCTTCAGAAAACACTTAGACCTTTTCCTATAATTTGATATCATGACCTAGCTCATGTTTGTTCTTGTTTTCTCCCACCTCTGTGAATTACTCCTTTTTGTGGTTTTGGGTTTTTTTTTTTTGTTTCTTTCATTTTACTTTGTCAAATTATGTCATGAAGTATTTTCAAAGGGAAATATGTATAACTTCCTTCCAAACACAGTCTCCTGAAAACATTAGTTTATCAAATGTTTACACTTTGTTCAGCAACTCAGAGTCTTTCTTCATACTAAAATATGTCCAAGACTTTAAGAAATAGGTTTAAATACTACTGTTTCTTGTTTTAAATCAAAAGGAAATAGATGGCAGCAATCCACTAAATTGATTTGCAATAAGATTGTGTCCCACTCTAGTAGAATTTCTCAGCTCTCTCTGTGTATCAGCATTTCCTATTTTAAACTTTTATTCAGCATGAGCCCAAAAGAAACAGTGCTTCACTTGTCCCAATGTAAACTGTAAAGCTCTGCAGTGCAGAATTATGATGATGCAACTAAAACCTGCTTTTCTTAAATTGACAAAATTATTTCGTCTTTCAGAGGAGACTTCTTTGTGAAAGCATGTTTAATCCCTTGTCTAGGCATTACTTCTCTCCTTAAAAGGTAAATGGCCTTGTGGTGGATTTTTTCCTTTCCCCATCAGAAAGATTTTCTTTTTGAGTGTTTTGTATTAATCATTACCTACATTGTAAGATCTAATCCTAAGAAGCTTCCAAAAATGACGGAACCTTTTAAAATGCTATCTTTTTGAGCACAAATGATAAAATAATCTATTTTAATGTGAGTGCAGTTCCTGCTATCTGCAGCTGTAATGCCTTTTCTGGTAAGAAATATCATGACTTTTGATCTACTGTCGTGGAGGAATCTGTGCAGTGTAACTCAGGATGGGTGAGAAAGATGATAAAATACTTAATTTGTTAGGAAGGATAAGAATTAAATTGCTTTCTACAGAAAATGAAATCATGATGTATGAAGTAATTAGCCACTCAGTTTTTATGTTTTTGGGGTGTTGAATATTTGGGTACTGCTCTTAGAAGTGATAAAAATAAGTTCTCTGAAGGTCTAACCTTGCAGAACCAGTGTTCCATTGATTTTTGGGCTGGTTTTGGTGTTGTTTTTTTTTTTCCTTGGAGCATCTTTAATTCCAGTGTCAGGAGGGTATGCTTCTTACTATTTTGGGAGGGTATGCTTCTTACTGTTGCAGGGCAGTAACTGAAGGAAAGGTATATTCATAAACTTTTTAGACCGTTTTAGAACTATCTCTTTACTAAAGAATGTTGTCTTGTTACTTGTGATGTATCTTCAGTAGGAAAAGGGATTTAGATGTTTCAGCCTTGGTGTGTACTTCTATACAAAGAGATTTGGGGTGGGCTACTCTATGCTGAATGAGGTGACAGCAAGTGGCAGTGTGTCACACATCCATGAAAATTGCTTGACTCATTTAATAGGTCACTTCTGTGCAATCTGACTTTCATCGATCTGACTAATTAGGCCGGGCAGAGGGCCGAGCTGAGGGCCACAAGGGGTTTCCCGTGCCTCAGCCTTTGTGCCTCACTGCACTGTGCCAGGGGAGCAGAACAACGGGTCATGCATCCAGCTGGGGGTCATACAAATGTGCCAGTTCCCCATGGCATAGTGCAGCACATGGCTGTGACACCAAGCTGTTGCAGCCCTTTTTTGCCACAACCCATCCCCTCATCCACCAGAGATGTGGAGCTGTTTCTGCTGGAATAGGGGTAGTACTCCACCATGGGGAGAGGGTAGGCTTATAGGATGGAACAGGGTGTGTCCTCACCTGATACTGCTGGTGGCCTTCTCCTCTCCTTGTCCAGACCAGGCTCAGACTCCAGAGGATCCAGAGGGTGATTGTCATTCAATCAGTAGTCTCAGCTTTCTGGCAGCTTTTTGTAGCCCCTCATAACATTGTCAAAAGCAATTTTCAGAGACTGAGACTTGGAGGCAGAAGGCGGGTATATATATCAGGGAAAGCGCCTGAATGAGAAATGACAACTACACATGACATAGGCTTGTCCAGCAAGCTGCTGGAGGGAATGTGAGAAACTGCACTGCTGTCTGAATGGGTCTAACTAATGGGCATTAATAGGCATGAGAGTAAGATGGCTTAAAAACTCATAAAGCTTTTACCTTCAGAAATGAGTTATATGTTTCTGCTGTGATTTATCTCTTTCATAGCATTTTGGTAACAAGAGGTTCACTGGAAAGCAGGGCACTAAACACCTACTAAATTAGTAGCCACATGTGTTGTGGTTTGTAGAAGAAAGTCTTTTGTTTATACAAATTAACCTATAAGTACACAATTTCACAAAATAAAAGCTGGCAGATTTGGTAGAATGAAAGGAGAGAAGGGGACTCTTATGTGCTAAGGAACCAGCCCTATTTCTTATTCTGAGGCTTGATAATTTTAAAAAATGTGACAGCTAAAACCCACTGGCACATGCTGCAAAGAAGGATGTGATAAAATAATGCTACTCATCTTCAAGGCTGTCAGTTCAGCAATCAGTACTTCTATTCATCTCCGCGGCCTGCTAACTCAGTGCTACCATGCGATAGATAAACCCTAATCCAAGTGACAGCGTTCAAATCAGAACTGATTTGATTGTTCACATATGATACCACAAGACACCAGAAGCCTAAAGAGTTTATAAAAATGCCTGGATGTCTCTTGTAGGCACACTTCCCCTCAGAATATCTTGCAGTGTAGGATACACTAGCTCTTAAACCAGGGGTAATTTGTAGGTCACGAAAATGCTTTGGTGGCACAGTCAGTCCTTATCACAATCTAACTCTAGCTGGAGCAGGGAACACTCCAAAATAGAATGTGGTTCAGACCTTGTGAAACCCACCTATTCTGCTTTCAAGTCTCCCTCGCAGGAAGTGAAATCCTTTTCTTTCTCTGCAGAGAGCAGACTCACTCTTGAAGAGATCAAACATGAATACATTTGTTTCCATGCATAAAGCAGAGTACATGGGAGAGTGGTTTTATGGCACACACGTCGGTATCTCAAAAGTCATCCTTGCCTCTCAGGATGCAACAGAGCTCCTTTCAACAATAGCTGCAACAGAGCTGCTATTCAAACCTGAGGCAGTAATTGGGATTTTGCAGGCATTCAGTGGGAGCATTACATTTAGGTTTTGAAACATAATTCTGAACAAAGGTCTGATGATACCGGTACTTTGTGGAGATTTCAAAGTTTAGTGTGCCTTTATTTTCATACTTTTCACTAGTGTATCCTGAAGTTTTAGAGTAACACTTACGAGAATAATTGTTCAAGTAGTTCAAGAAGACAATGTCGATGAAGTAATTGAAAGCAGAATGTGACCTGTAGCTGTTCAAGATCAAGAATAAAAACTGAACGACTTTTCAAGGAAATTGTCAAAGTGCCTGAATACAGAGTGAAATTATGGGACTTCAAGAGACAATGGGTTTTCCTCTTGTGTCCGGGTCATTTCACAAAACAAAGGGTAAAGTTCTCTTTGTAGTCTTATGTTGAAGAGAACAGATGTCTCCATTTAACAAGGTACTTAAGCCTGTGTCTAGTTTCAATTTTATGAGAAATTCTTCACTCCTGTGCTTTAAATACTCAGCTGAACTAAGACAGTGAAGTTTCTCTGCAACCAGATTTTGCATCAATTATATCTAGATTTATATTCATACATACACATGTATGTATGTATAGATATATGTATCTTTATTTATTTATTTATTAGCAGGACTGTCTGGTTCTTTTTCAAAGGACATGAGCGTGAGAGATGTTTTTCTCATACATTTTGTACATAAAATGGATTATTGATCTCATAGTACTACAATATAGTTTCTATTTCTTCTTTTCATATTGATTAAAATATGAAAATATCTTCTCTTTTTCCTAAGCATGGTTTCAAATATACATTAAGTAGTATTTTTCTAATGGTATCTCAAGAGAAATGTAATTTGAACTTATCTGAATCATACCATGCTTATTTTCTTGGTGTTCTGCTTGTTCTGTCTTTGGTTCTGCTTTTGTTAGTTTGTGGTTGTGGGATGAATTTCAGTAGAGGAACAGAGACAAGTCCTGTACTGAAATATTGTTGACTGATCTTGCAAAAGGAAAGAATTGCTACATGCAAGATACAAAAACATACAGACGACCTACTTATGTACTTCTTCGTGATGTCGGTGGAGTTTCAGCACTTGTTACATTTCCTGAGACACTTGAATGAGCCTTAGGCACTTAAAAGCCTTTTAAATTTGATCTCTTGATTTTATAGAGGTGGTGTTTTTTTCAGTACTTTAGGCCACTGTTATAACTACTGCTGTCTCTATACTACATGTAGGAACAAATTGGGAATTGACATTACACTTGAAAATGCACATCTCATTTGGCAAGGTTACTTGTGTTGGTGTCATCCTCCTCATCACATCTGAGCTATATTGGATAGCTGTGGTCTCTGTCAAGATGGAGTAGATTGTCTCAAACAGGTCACATTTCTCTTGTTCTCTCTGTATGAGAAGTTTTCTAACTATTTACAATATGTACCAGCCTGCCCCAGGTTTGGATGTGCTTGCTCCAGGGTCACTAATAAACCAGTATTTAATTCAGTGGAGACTCTCCACACTTAGCAAGTGCATAATGGATTCAGTCCTGGGGACTAAAAGGCAGGCAGGGTCTCCAAATCTGTGCAAAATATCAACCTGCCTATACTGAATGGCTGCTGCTCAGTACCTATTCATTGGTTGGTCCCACTGTACATGTACACTTGACAAGATTTCCTCTTGCCCTGTATCCCTGACTATGTAACACCTGCTATGGTGAGTGTTTGCTTCATCACTAGTGAAGGGATCAACAACTGCTCCCAGAGGCATGACTTCATGATTTTAAAATCTGTTAGACTGAATAAACCAAACTAACCAAACATCTCTTTGTTAATGGTTATTTATATTAAAACCCCATATTTTTGCATTTCTAGTTGACGTTAAAAATTAGCATTAAGAGTTTGTACACTTTTTCTTTTTTGTTTGATTTGATGGTAAGAAAAGCTATAACCTTGCTGAGAGGGTGACAAATTCAGATACAGACAACCAGTACTTGACAGGTTCTATGAGAAAACCAAACAAGGGAAGAGTACGTACGCCTGCTACCAGCTGTCACAGTATTGAACAATGAATGTTTGATGAAGATGACCTGCAAATATACACATCCCTGTGAAAGTCAGCTTTAAGTACTGTCTGGCTGACAAAATTAACAAGAAGGGGCCTTTGTGGATAATATGTATAAATATATATTAAAAATATTTATTTAGATCTCTCTTAATAGAAGCACATCAGTAAATTTTGAATCATAACTCCATTTTTGCAAAATGAGATCTGATGAAGAATTCACTCATGGTCAACTGGCAGCTAAGACTGATGGAGCTGTGTCCTTTTACAGCAGAGATTAAGTTGGACCATGCTATTTATACCTTGAAAATCTCTATTATCCTCAAAAAAAATCACCACAAATCTTGCAAAGAGGTATCATCTCGTGAAGTTCTGAAGACTATTTTTTGTTTACTTTAATAGCTGTGTATTTTTACTACACGCAAAAAAACCAAAGATAAAATAAAACAAAACAAATAAAAAAACAAAATGACCAAAAACCCCAACCCAAAAACAAATTTAAAAACCTAAAACCCCCCCCAAACCAACCAAACAAATGCCCCCAAACAAACACATGACAAAGAGCAAGAAAATGTAGTTAGAATTGTTCAGCTTCAGTAAATACTGTGTGCATGGAAAGGGTAGTAACCCTCAGTCTAAGCCAACTTTTACCGTTACAATGAAAATTTCCTTGTGAAGGCAGCTTCCTCTAAGCAGGAGATCCTGGGTGTATTAACTTATCTCATTACAGTCAAGTAAAGTTCTTTGCTTTGCCTTCTGTTACTGTCTTTTAGCTACTTGGGGAAAATCCTTTCATGTCTTTGTCCTTATTATTAGAATGCAGGTGCTAACAATGCTCTTTTATCTGGAGGAAATTCTAACAGGGGACAGAGTATATGCTACAAATGACTTCTTGAACTAGTCACACTCCTGGTCAACAACCCTTACCGCTCATTATTTTGTTTTACCTAGCTACAGCCATGATATAAAATGCACCAACCCTTAAACAATGAAGAGTAGACAGAAACTTTAAAAAAGCCTAAAAGGACACTGATGTTGAACTGCCTCTGGGCTCCACTGTTTTCTTTTTTCACTAGGAGCTCAGAGTCTGGGCCATCTGTTCTAGGTATTCTCTAGTGCTTTATCACTCATGCTAGTATTACACTCATACTAGTATTACACATATTATTTATTTTACACGGAAAAAAACAATAGAGGGCTGGATCCTAAATAGCTCCAAAAATAGGAGAGAAAGGAAAATGCTTATGCCCCAATTTAGGAAAACCATTATTTACCAATCTAGTTATTTTTGTCTTTATATGCTCCTCTCTGGCTCTTTCTTCTGTTTGACAAAATAAAGAAATTTAGACTCCCAGTGTTTAAATTACAAGTGACAAGTAGGCAAAGTTTGGAGGAGAACTTTTGTCTTTTAATAGAGTAGCTGATGTAGTGAGTATAACAGATGAGCCCTTTTGGAAGACAGATCTGCAGCTGGTATGTTGTTTTTGTTGTTTTTTTTTTTTTTCCAAAACATGTCAGTTAGTCTATATAACAGATATGAGTTTTCCTTACAGAACTTGTTGTGCTAATAATATTCTCAGACTTTTACAGCTATAACAGTACTAAAACAGTGCTAGAGATGATAATAACCCATCTTATTAAAAACTAAATAATTTCATAAAATATGGGATGTCTGATCCATCCGCTTTCATGCAAAAAAACTGTATTTAAAATCAGAACAAACAAAACATACAGATTCACATGCTTTGTTGCACTTGAATATTGTAATTTGAGAAAATCTTCAAGACTTAATTTTTCAGAAGATCATTTGTCTATTAGAAATACCCACCCAGTGCTATAGGATGTGATCCAAAAAATACCGGTCTGGCTTGGGAAAGGCAGTAGTCAAGGACTACTATCTTAGGTTATGTTTCAGAATTTGAAGGATGTTAATGTGAATGACTTGCTTTGATACTGTTATCTACATGTCGTTGTCTTGTGAGACCTCTCCTTATCTGCTGAGACCAGAATACAAGTGAACTGTTTGGTGCAATTCCACTCAAATCAGTGGTGGTACTTTCCCCTCTTAAGACGTGATTATTTAATATTTACCTGATGAGATACCTCTTTCTTTTACTTTGCCCACTTCTCACAGAAAAGACAATTTTCTTCCCCCAATGGTAACAATGAGAAGTTACGTATATGCATGAGCATCTGGTTAGAGATAAAATATGTAGCATGTGGTAGAGAAAAAACTTTGTCCCACATCCTGTTCCCATGTAAACATTAATGGATTTCGGTGACAAGTGTCAGGAAAAAACTTGTTGTCAAAATTGTTTTACATCAATGCCCTTTTCTCTATATCATAATGAAAGGATAATAACCTGCAATAATAAACTTCAGAGGCTTTGATAATACAGCCTGCAGGTGGCTAGTAAGGATAAGTGAACTGGCCCACTGCCTGGCCTGGCACTTGCTTCAATAGTTCAGTTTTGGCAGCTTTTCTCAATCTGAGATTACTGTCTCCCCCTTCGCACCTCTGATGTAACCTTTAAATAAATGTATGCCGGAGACAGAACAGATATTTGAGCGAAGAGCTGAGCTAATTTTTTTTTTTTCTGTAATAGGGCCATTCTCAGGTTACCTGGTTTTTTACAGCCTGCCCCGGAAGGTGAGAGTAATCCAGGCTTCTGTTAATATATCCCTTGGGGTGGATTAGACTGAAATGACACTCATTGATTGGCATTTATAAATGCATATATGTAGGATTTATTTCAGAATTACTTGGTTGCAATTGAAAGCAGGTGTGTAGCCATTTTGGTTGTTATTATTATCTATAGTAATATAGCAATATAAAAGTTAAAAATATCACTCAAGAAATTATATTAGGAAAAGAAAAAAAGGGAAAGAAAGGATAAGACTACAAATATATCACCACCCATGGATTCAGAGACAAGACTTGATTGTTTCAGTCTAGATGTCCCTTCTTTGAAGTGATGGTCACAGTCTTGACCCATCAGTCATGGGGGAAACCCACAGAACATAAAGTTCAATGGGTTATATATATCCAGGTTCAGGTGGGAATGCCCAACCATCTCCCCTGTGGGGAGGATCTTTTACACCATCTGATGCAACACTGTGGAACAGTAGGCAGTCCTCCTATGGAAGGCCCCAGAAATGAGCTGGGGGGAACATCGGGGGTCTTTAATGGCACATGACACCTTCCAAGATGTGACAACTACCTCTTACGTCAGTGTAGTTGAGCCAATTATGCCCCATCAGAAAAGAATGTCCCAATACCTTCCCTGACGTGGTATGACTGAGTCAGTTGTGTAAAGATGGATTTTGGCAGGATAAAACGCATTATTCCACCTCTGGGAGGGTGTGCAAACCCCACCCCAGCAAAACACCCTGCTGCCTCCACAAATGGTCGATTATTTTGAGTCGTTAACCATAAACATTTCAGTCCCTCGAACCCTTGCAGTATGATTCCTTGTGCATGGTGGTACCAGATGGTGTTACTTTCTAAGCATATTTTAAGAAAACTATTGAGTTGTGTAGTCATCTTAGTAATTATATCATATCAGGAGCAATGTGTTTTGTCTATGTTGTTTAAAATTCCATCTCATGGTACTTTGGAGAACAGCAGGTAGATGTATGTAGCTGCCTGCTGTAAGCTGTATTTACTTGACTATGGAAATAGTATTACAAGGACACAAAATTGAAGCACCATGTCCCTGTACAAGGCAATGCATAGTCTTGGTTGGGTGATGCAGTCTCACATTGGCTTGCTTTGTAATTCTTTAGGTTGAGACCATGCATGCCATGCTTCCCTCCTCTGTGGAAATGCAGAGGTACTCTAGTTAAGCCACAGCCATTCCCTCAGTGGAGACAATACAGTTAACTTCTGATAAAAGAGTCCTCATGCTGGAGTCTCTTTCATTGGTTGAATGGCATTAGCTCAGGATGACTTACCTGTCATTCACTGCTGTGCAGGTGAGCTATGAATCTGACAAACAGATGCCTTGAATAATAGTAATAGTAAGACTTAATATAAAGTATTTGCAATTTTAATTAGCAATAATGTTCAAAGATATCTCACTAGGAAGTGTAACATTTAGATGGATGCAGAATTTTGGAAGAAAATAATTCTGACCTTACTCTAATACTTTTCCTTCCTTTTTCTTACCTTTGGTGCAACAATCATATTTTTATTATCCTTTAAATAAGATGCTGTGATTTCACAGTGTAAACTGTGAAAAGGTTTACACTATTCTCCAAATCCTGACATCTATCACTTAAATCTCTTTCTTTTCTGCCTCTGACACTGTCTTATTGCCAGCATTTCTACCTTGCTCATACTTTTCATTATTTTCCCCATTTGCTCAACATCTTTCCTATTCTGACCCACTTTCACCTATTTTTCTGTACTTCTGTCCCTGTTTCTTTCAATCCTCTTAACTAAACCCTTTTCTGTCCTCCATGTCCCTGCTCTCCATCACACCAGAGCTTGGTGCTGGCCCTGTGATTCTGTGAGATATTTGAAGCTTACATATTTTTGTCCAGCTTGGTGATTTACATTTTGGATAAATTCAGCAGTACTTTAGAGCTGGACCAGCAGCCGGGTAAATGTCATCAGCTGGGCATGCTGAATCAGAAAATGCTGCCAAGCCTCCAGCTTCAGAGGCTTTGCCCTGCTCCCTCAAAGAGGCTGAAATACTGGGCTGCTATTCACTGCTCACACCTCAGTGCCTTATGGTGAGCAGAACAAGCTGTTTCCCACAAAGTCCTATAAAACAATAACTGGACCTCCACAAGGACCCCAAGGTGCCTCTGCCATTACTTTCATTTGCATTGTCACATCTGAGTTTCATCATACTTCATGCTCACACAGAATTTCCATCTGCTCCTCCCCCAGTTAGGGTGATACTTCTATTACGGCATTTCTTGCCCTTCTCTTCCCTCCATGGCCTGACATGGTGGAATATTTGCCTGCGGGAATGGTCCTGGTTGCTCCTGAAAAACTGTGTTGCTCATGGCATGACTGAACTGGGCTTGGCTGCTTATGGATCTGGCTCCTGCTTTATGGGTTTCAGTGCAGTTCAGCACCGTGAAGAGTAGATATCTGCAGGGAATGCAGCTTGGGAAATCACAGCATCCTGGAAATGCTAAATTAAGGCTACTGACTACTGCACTAGAAAGATGACTTTGCCTGTTGAAAAATGGTTTAAGATGGTAGTTCAACAGAGACTGAGACTTGAAGTATCCTTGTGAGACGCCACAGTTGCTCTGTTGATAAGTTACAGTGTAACTTCTGTGGCTTTGAATTGGTGCTGTTGCGCAAAGAACTGAGCAAACATGGAAAAAAGCTTGGACCCTTCCTGGAAAAGATAAACATTCAAATATTGGCCTTGCACAATGGAAAAACAGTATCATTTACTTCCAGGTTAAATACTCCTTTCAGGTCAGAATCTTTTATTGATAGCTGCATTGTTTACTTCTACTTTTACAGCCTCCTGGATCAATGCTTTTATTCTGCAAAGCCTTTTTTTTTTTTTTTTTTTTTTTTTAAAAATGAGCACTGTCTCTTGAAATACTGACACCATTGCTCTGAGCAGTGGAAATGGGAGGCAAGATCTTGTTCACTGCCAAAAATTCTCCTCTTCAGTCAGGCTCTGTGACTATAATGTTGGCAGGTCTCACTTTGGAAAGCCTGAGGTATAATGTGATTTCAGGCTTTCATACATTTCAGGTTGAAGGGGAGTTTAGGGTTTTTTTCCCTTTTTAAAAAGAAAATAATCTGTACTTATCAAATTCTTATTTCCTTGATGGGGTTACTATCAACTGTCTTGTCATGAAAATCTCCAGCAAATAGAGAAGACACAAGCTCTCATGCTGTGGGTTGGCTTAGGTTCAGCATGTCCACACTGTTAGTGTCCACTTCCGTGTATTCATTTATAGATGACATTTTATGGTCCGTGTGTGTTTTCTTGTCCTGCACGTGCAGCCAGCAGGACTAAAATAGTCTATACTAAAACATTCTGTAACTTCTATACAGCTAGGAGATAGTGTGTTCATATCTTGTAGGTTCTGGGTTTCATACAATTTTCTGTCTTACTCTGAGTTCTCCATTGTGTTTTCCCTTACGAAATAGTGCTCTGCCACACTTCCTTGTTGGGGTGGGTGGTACTAATCTTTTCTGCTAAAGAAAGAATGGGGAAGCGAATGTTGTAGAAAACATCACAATGACAAGGAGTAAATTTTTAGGGTTCAGTAACTAATGTGGATCACTCTACCTCAGGAATGGCCTGTCAAAGAGCTCTTCAGAAAAGACAAAGTGCTTCAGAAACAGCTAAAGAGAACCAAAAGCCTAAAGAAAACTGCCCACATGTAAAGGGACTGGAAACAGTTAGACTTGTTTATGATGAAAATGGCAGGTATAGAAAAGGTAGGTAGGAAGGTATATAGAAGAGTGGAAAAAAGAGTGGACAGTTATCCTAGAGCTCTAAATTTTAAAAATTTTTCCTCTGAAGCATCTTTGAAGCACTGTTCACTTAGTATTGGAATTAAACAGGTCACAGAAAATATCATATTGGCTCAGACAAACATCTCAGTAGTAAAGTACATTTTTTGACTACACATTTTAAACTAAAATTAGTAAATTTTTATTCCAAACAGAGTCAGCGTTAAGTGACAGAACAAATTGAGTAGAATGTGTTGCATCTTTTCAAAGTATTTAAAACATTTTTCTGCAGCATTTTAATTAGGAAAGGAAAACCATAAACTTCTACAAGCTTGCTCTGATTTTGGGTTATTTTGCCTATATAACATGCTAGATGGCTCTTCTTGAGGCAGCAGGGGGAGACTTGACCTTGTGACTGTCTTAATGACCATCATATGGCAGCTTTTTAAAAAATGTCTTTTAGAAAAGATGTTCCCCAGGAAGATAAGGTGTGACTGAGGATTAAGGATGGGTTGCCTCTTCCTGAAACATATTCTGCAACTTTTTTGACTGAAATTTGTCAACACAATTAGAAGAATTAAACACCTAGTTCTGTTTTTGGGAAATAGAGAGTGATAGATGAGATGAAAACAAGAAAGTGGTAAATCTCTTTCTTGGGGAGGGGAGAAATTAAAGAATTAGAGAAGAAGGGAATTTTAGCATAATGAAGTTAGAAATGCAAATCTAAAGTCAAAAAACTACCACACATAGCAGGTAATAACATTGGTGCATTGGTGGTATAGACACAAAATTCTGGTTTTTTTTTAGAATTTGAAAATACCTGGTGTATTTGGCTGACTATTCTTTCCCTTTGAAGATCTACTTTTAGAAAACCCTAATTTTTCTTAAAATCACTTGCAACATGAAATTATTTTTATTGTATCCAGTCCTTGTTGAATGAGTAAACACCCAAATGGTAACTTTTACTTCAGTTGGACTATTCATACAAATAATTGTGTGTAAGTGGGAGTGAGAAAATGACTAATTTCTTCCTATGCCATTTGTGTGAATAGCTTCTCTTTTTTTTAATTGACTTTAAGTGAAAGCATTTCTCTCTCATGCTACAGTTCTCTTTTACCTGTTCCAAGGATTGAATAGATAGCATTGACACACTCAAGACCAATACTATCAACAGCAGTCTAGCTTGGTCTTCTGGCAGAGACTGCCAGCCTGCAGTGGATGTTAACATTAAAATGCTACACGCACATACTCTACTTTTTCACCTGTACATGGAAGAAAAATGTCTGGCAGTGTGTCAAGACAGACCTAGAACCAATGTTTTCATGTCTGTCTACTAAATCTGTCAGATTAGTACTATAAGTCTTAGACGCTTTAGGCATGGAGAGCAGGCTGCCAACGCTCCTGATATTTGTATCCCATCTGGGCACCAGCACTAGTTTCATTTAATGCATTATGGGGGAAATGTAGTATTTCAAATCAGTTCTCTGAAAATCATAAGCAAATTCTCTTGATTTCAGATCTGTGTATCACAGTACAAGAATTACTGCTACAGCCTGATCTCAGTGGGGTGGGTCTATACAGCATTCCAATTTTCAGCAATGATTAGTTATGGGATTAGCTCAACTGATTACAACATGATGCTAATAACACTAAGGTTGTGGGTTCAATCCCTGTTAGGGGGCATCACTTAAAATTTGGACTTAATGAACCTCTTGGGTCCCTTTCAATTTGAAATATTCTATGATTTAGTTGCAAAAATAGTTACGATGAATGCTAGTGATACATATTTTTGTCGGTAGAATGAGAACAACTCTGAAGTTATTACTTGATATTTATTTTAAGCATCATTGTTACCAAACAGCAGTCCCATCTCTTCTTCCTAGTACTTGTTCATGTGCCCTGCTTCTGTATTGTGCCATCACAACTAACTGCAGAGCCTTATAGAAAACCATATTGATAAACCAATCAGCTAAAAATGCCGCTTTTTCCCCCCATTTACTGCTGTTTTCAGTTGAATCAGGCTCCCAACCTTTACCAGCACAATGTAGGGATCAGTCTAAGAGTAGCAACAAATGAGCAGTGGAAGGGGGCCAGGGTTGGGGGGGAAAATGTGGACTTTCCTTGGAGAGTAAATTGAATTATATATGTTAAACTCGGCTTCTACTTTAAACACATTCAGAGCTCTTTTTCCATAGTCATTGTTCAGTTTTCATTTAATTCACTGTTTTCCTCCCACATTGCTGCCAGTGAACATTCCTACATTTGATCTGAACAGAAAGCACCAAAAGCAAACAACAAAGATACAGGGTGTTTTTAATACTTCAACTTTAGTCGATTTTTTTTTTTTTTTTTGGTTACTCTTGCCTAGATTTTTTCAGCTCTAATTAGTTCTGTGGAATGATTACTGATTGATTTACCTGAGTATGAGCTTTTGTTGAATAGGCAAGTAGGGCTTGTGATTAGAATTTGGAAAAAAAAATAAAGTTCTTTTGTAATTTTTTTCACAGTTCCACTGGGATGAATAATAAACCTTCACCAGTGAAAAAATATTCATTCTTGTTTCAAGGGGAAGAAAATGGACTGGCCATTAACAATAAATTGAAATTATCACTTTCCATCAAAGTGAGTATGCTGCTCTTGTAAAACACTGCTAATCTGCCTGTGTTTAAAAACCATCTAAAAAAAGAGTAGTTTTGCTCCTTCTTTTGGCTATTCAACAATGCACGATATATGATGCAGTTATCAATTCCTGAAAATCTTACTAGACAACATGAGCACTTTTAAACTCAGAATACCGTTGTTTAACCCATTATGTCACCTACATTTCCATAATATTTTTCACCAAGTATTTAAAGTGTTACAGTTGTATAAATACTTTCTCATATTAAGTATTTTACAGAAAAACTAGGGATAATAAAATGCTGTATAAAGTCTACTGCAGAATTCCTGTTATTCCAGAGTAGGATTTCAGCCAACAGACCTAAAATAATTTTAGAATGCAGAATGCTTCTCACTTTGGAATACAAGCAATATAGAGGCACATACATGGGACCAAATCAGAAGATAATGTGAAGCAATGCAATTCCATTGAGGTCAGTATTTTATAGCAGATGAGATTGTGGCCATATGCTCATATATATGTATATGTACTTGTAATACACACACATGTACTTATGTGTCCTAAAACCATGTGAGCATATAACTGTGTCATCACATGCAATTGCTTTCTTCTGCCAGCAAATTTTTCATTAGTCTGTAGAAATTGAAAGCCCTCATGTACTTTAGATATTAATTATTTCTGGTTATGAGAGGCACACAGTGTTTCACATCTCTCCTGATTTTTAGGGTGTCCCTTGCTGAAACAGCACCAAAGTTATTTGTCTGAAAGTCATCAATGATAGAAATAAAAGATATGAGGAGAGGAGGAAAGATGGAAGTTTAATTTTCCTGAATTTATCCATAGAGAATACATTCAGTTAATATTATGACTTGTAAAATGTAGTTTGCTATTGAAAGCTATTTATAAAGCCTTGGTATACACATGGTGCCTGGTATGTAAAATCTGCAGGACTGTGGTTGTATAAAGGAAAGAGACCCTCAATTTGCAACGACTACAAGGTGTCAGGGCAGGAGCTGGCTCCTTTTCCTCCACTGGCTGCCATTTCAAGGGAGAGAAGATACTGATGTGGAGAAAACTTTTGAGCAATTTTGAAAGGAATGTACACGTACCAATTGCAAAATCTTTTGAAGGGAAAAAAAGTTATCCATAGAATTTCAGGAGCAATGGATTAAAAGATAGAAGAGGTTAGTAGACAAATTATTAGAGGAAACATCTCAGGAAGCAGAAGCTCTCTCTCTCTTCTATGTATGTACCCAATCTACTGCTTTTCCAGACACCTGTTTCCANTGGTAGGGTGGGGGGGGTGGAGGGTGTTTGTGGTGTTGTTTATTTGTTTGTTTGTTTATTGTTTTGGTGTTTCTTTGTAGCTTGTTTGTTGTTATACTTTGTAAATATACAATGAATTATTCCCAAGTGGACAACAAACTGAATTCTTTTCTAAGATACACCTTCATAAAACCAATATAATTCTGCCAAAATGAATGGATAGAATAGTACCATTATTTTGCAGAGTGTTAAAAACAGCCTTGTTCCTGCAAAGGCAGGATATCTGTTTTTCTTTGAGCTTCCTATTATCTATATTAAGCCTCTAGGCTACTTGTTACTTCTATTGTGATTGCTAATGCATGTTCCTGTTTAGCACTGGTATTATCTGTTGGATGGTCCAGGGATAGCTTGTTCTGTCTTGGTGTTAAGTGCTGGTGAGATGCAATCAAATTTTGTACCTTCAGACCAACATAAGTGACACAGGAGGGGATGATTCATCAACAGCAACTGCTTTAATGGACCTCTTCAGAGTCACAGAGTATTATGTGAATCGCATATTACAATGTGATCCTGAAATGTACCATTAAAGAACAAACCACAAAACCTAAAGAAAAACAAGGTATCCAGGTCAGTCAGAGTCATCTCAATATTGATTAGAACCAAAGTTTCCTTTCAATTCAGACTTAACGGGTCTTTCTTTGTGCTCCAGTCTGGGCAACTGCTAGTACTACACTCTGTATCTTGGTTTTTGCAGTACTATCACAGAATACCATAATGGATAAAGTTGGAAGGGAGCACGGTGGGTCATCTGGTCCATTGTCCTTGCTCAAGCAGGGCCATCCCAGAGCATATGGCACAGGTTTGCCTGTTCTAGATGGTTCTTGAATATCTTCAGTGAGGGAGACTACACAACCTCTCTGGGCAATGTGTGTCAGTGCTTCATCGTCTGCACAGTACTATGTTCCAGAAATTCTTAGCACTTTCTTTAATCTGTTCTTTGTATATATTTGATACACTTATAAGACGTTTAGCATCTTTGCTTCCCATAGATCTTTACCTCCTTTTCCTCACATCTTTCTCTCATTTTACTCATGAGGTGCATCAGGGTTAGTTTTACTTTCATGCCTTACTATTTCCAGCAGGTCACCACCTTCTTGTTGAGATGCTTCTGGTTTAAAATCAAGCACCACTGGGACATGATGCCTGCTGACATAACTGGAGACTGAAATCCTACAGAGCAGAAGCCAAATTTGATGGATATTTTCTAACATTTTGCTTCTGCAAGTATAGAGGAATAAGAAATAAAGCCTAAGGAAATGTTAAGAATGAAGGATGACAGTGAGGTACTCCTTTATGATTGCATGGGGCCAGAAAGAATTCAGATTTTGTTGGTCATGACAGTTCTCATTAGACAAAGCATATTGAAGTGGAACCATATGTGGTTTGATTCCTACCATAGGATGAATACTTCTGAGGAGGGTGTCATTTATGGGAAAGTAATATGAGGAGAAATTAGGATTAACCTAAATAAAATGCATTTTTAAAATATACCTCCTGTGAATAAATCCCTCTATCTTCAAAAATATTCAGAAGTCTTGAGAGAGTCTTCTGTAGTAAGGTTCAAAAAATATGTGTTCATAAAATAACTGCAAAGGTCCAGGCTTTGCCTGCGGAAGCTTTTAGTCACTTCACGTATCTATAGCTGCAGGTGAAAATTACAAATATGATTTGCTCTAGTTATTCATATATTCAGAGACAATGCTGAAGAGTTTTCAAGAAAAGCACCAAAGAGTATATAATCATATCTTCAACAGAAGTTCGTACTTTGCAAGTTCAAATGAACAGCGAAGATTGTTATAGAGAGAAGATGTCATTTTACCCTCTTTATAAATTGGTTAATGAGGTGCCATTGGATTAAGTAACTTCCCAAAGGTCACATAAGTCTGTGGCAAAACAATGAACTGAAATTAGCTCTCCAAGGTGCACAGTCTGACAGTGCAACACTGTCTTTACTTTATTTAATATTTGCTGACATTTAAAATTTCCTTTTAAACTTAGAGAATATTAGAAAATCTCTTTAAAAAGCCAAAACTCTTAAATAGCCCTCCCAACCTGTTTTCCTGAATGCTGTTCTGTCCCTTGGGTTACCATAGGAAATCATGTTATGATCACGTTTAATTGTGTAATTAATTCAAGGCTCTATTCTAAGCAAAGAAAGTAAACCTTGACATCAGGAAACCTGAGGGGAAAATGTTTCAAAGGGAAGAAGGCATTTCATATTGGAAAGATTTGCATGTGTTCAGCATTAGATAGAGAGCTTTAGAAAAAACACATAAGAGTCTGAGCACTCAGGCTTTTCTGCGTTCCCCACTGGGGAGGTGATACTGCACTTGGTTAATATGTTATAAACACAAACTGGCTAGCTCTTGCTGAATTTACATTGCACATTAAAAGTTTGAGGTTCCAGAGGGAATTCAGAATTCCTCCTTTTACGGAACTGCTTTTCTCTGGGGAGATGTAACAAGCCACTGCCATGATCAGCAACAGCATGGAGACAGGTGGTTTTTGCAGTAGTAGAAAGACTCATTGCTCCACTTGTTTTACCCACCAGCTCTGACTCAACTCTCCAATGCTCTGTGTACTTGATTGTACTATAGATGACAAGTCTTTCATATGAAATCTGTAAGAAAGGTCTTGTGAGAAATTCAAAATCTGCCCTGCACTCTGCAGGATATGCTTTCTTACTGAAAACACAAAAGGTTATAAAATTGTCTTGTTTCTTCAATATAAGATTTTAATAATAAAACTCTTTGGTATTTTTCTGTCTTACCAGCTTGCTGATAGACTGATGCTTTTAACATATTTTTTAGAAAGGAGAGCATAATCTTGTTGTTCTAAACCCCATTCTACAACTGAGAAGAAAATATTTTTATTGTACTTGAAGCTGTAAAAAACAGATCTAAAAAGAGGACATTGGAGTGGGAGTGTGAAAATTTACATCCTTAATTCCTATATAGAAATCCTGACAACTGCTGTTTGGCTGTGGGCTAACCATCCCAATACTCCCTTTTCAGATGGTTCCCATCTCACAGTTTCTACCAGCTGCTGGGCATCCCATCTGCTGTTACCTTGGGATTTTGCTGTGCCTGGGCACTCTGCAGAGTGTGTCTCAGTGCTTACCAGTGAGCTTAGTGTCAGACACTCAGTCAAATCAGGAGAAATTATGTGATGTGGCATCTAAAACTTGAGCCTAGGTTTTCTGTGACTCTTCCCTCATGGCTACAACAGGGTCAGCAGCACACATGGCCTTCACCATGCCTCACAGCAAAAATCTCACCCAACTCTAGCAAAGCCAGAAAAAAAAAAAACTTGGTCTTATTTGTGTCTAAGGTGAGTTTCACCCCTCATCTCCAATTCACTGATTTGTAAAGTGCTTAAAATAGCTCAGCTGTCAAAGCCAATATACGAACCCTTCGTCACTATACCAATGTAAATTATTACTTATCTAAAATTTTTAAAGGTGAAAATATATGGCATTGCAAAATGGCATTTGACAGCAAAATGTGACTGCACTGGCTGATGTGAGCTTTCAGTCTGCTGTGCTCCTAGAAACAAATGGACTGCTTTCACACATCTCCAGTCTCCAGGTCTGTCTGTGGTTACTACAGTGACTTTTCTTTGTTCTGTACTTGAGTGCTGTAAGAGTCAAGTGCTCATCTGTCATGTGCTATAGATAATCTCAAAAACATCTTAACAGACAAGGTATGAACCCCAGGGCTGTTTATATTCATGAAAACTTTTCCCCCCACAGAGGTCACATTGAGTAAGATAAACCATGTCATCAAATATGCAGCATACATTGCAACAGAGGTCTGGCATTGCAGGCTTAAGACTTTTTGTGAGTTGTGTCAAGGAGGATTGGTTTTGTCCTTAGCTTGATGAACAGTTTCAAACGGCCAGCGCTCTTGTAGTTCAAATGTAAATGAGAACACAGGTTATAACTATCCTCACTTCTCTGTACTGAAATGACAAAATGCATTTTCTCCTACCTGACTGCTTAATACCCAGTGAGGAGCTGATATACAAGTGTCATAGTTATAATATGTATAAAATAAAATAGACCTAACAAAATTAAACAGCTGCCTGACAGCAACACTGCAGAGGACTGTCTTTCTCTGTTGCAGGCTGCAATGTGTGCTTGACACATGACTAGGTTACAGGTTGTATTTGTCAATAAAGATAATATTTAAACCCATACAATAACTACTTTTCCCCAAAATATTTTATGACCTGATCAGGGGAACCTAGAAAACATTGTGTGTTTACCATATAGTACTACAGTTACCAAAATCTATCAGTTTCACCTGAAAATATAAATAAGGATGTCTAGTAAACTCCCACACATAGCATGTCCAGTTTTTGCTTGACTTCAGTGAGTTTTGTATTAGTTCTTTTGTTATTTGAAACCAGTTTTTAAGGCTACTTCAGTATAGCCTCTCGCAAGAATGCATATTGATATTTGTTTTGTCTTATACTATCGCTGTAAATAACTTCACAGCTATCACTGATGCCCTCTATTCCATTTAACAGAGCTGAAATCCAAAATGCAAGTACACATCAATTTTCTAACAAATAGTAAGAGATAGAATCTAGCTAAAATTTGTTATGAAGAATTGTTGTGTGTGTTTTGCCTCCACACTTGTTTTATTTTGCTAAATAGTCTATGTGGAAAACAATTTACTTATCTATTAAAAAACAAAACAAAACCAACAAAAAAAAAGCCAAACAAAAAACCCCCAAGAACAACAACAACAACAAAAAACCCAACCCTGTTCCATTCTGTTTTGGTTTCTGGGGTTCTGTTGTCATTTTATCCTAAAGTGCTGTTTCCTCACATTTGCATCTACCAGCCTTTTTAATGTGATACTCCATTTAAACTGCCTTTTAATTGTATGTGCTGCCTTGGCAGAACATGACTGATGTACTAGCGTTAATTAGGGCTCCAGTCAGCAGCCTATGCCAGCTGGAAACTGAGAAATAAGCGTAAATTATTCTGTCATCAATCAGCTCAAAAATGTTTGAATCACTAATTAGTTTGCAATTTGGGTGACAGTTTATCTGACGCAGGCGGTGTCAGAAACTTCAGATCTTAGATGAATAATTTGCCAGCAACAAGCACATATTCCCTGCTTTTAAATACATGAAGGTTTATCTGCATGTTGAAAGGTGGCTCAGCAGTCTTCATTAACTTCCAACTGGGACTATGTAAATCAGGAATCAGTGTGAGGCACTTCAGTCTGTGGTGGCTTAGCAGATGATATTTAGAAAAAGAAAGCCTCTTTTCTCTCTTTTTTTATTAATAATTCATAAACTGATAGACGAGAATGTTTGGGCTTTAACAGCTTAAAAAAATCACAATGGTTAAAAAAAAAAGAAGGCAATCACCCCCTTTTACATGAAAATTAGTTGTGCTGCATCTTGCTGTTTAACTGATTTAGTCTCCTCTGCTGTCATGTGTCTGGAATGTTAAGCAGTAAGTGATTAGCCCTTGTCCTTTAAAGCAGGATCATTATTGGGGTTTTATTAAATGGCAGACTTGTGTTTCCATTTAAAGGATAAGGGAGGTGGGGGAGGGGAAACAAGAAATTGCTAACAGGAAGCCGAAAAGGTTAGTGTCTCTAAAGGAGAAACTATTCAACAATATAAATGCAGTCGAGAGGGTCTTAACATCTGTGTTATTCTTATCTATAAGAGAGATAAATTTGATATCTTGCAACACATACTACTATTGTGTGGCCCACAGATAAAACAAAACTGTAAAAACAATTGAGGGAGACAGTATTACTGGGTAGAGAGAGACAGCAATGTGTCTTCTACCTACACATCCATCCTTCTGGAACTGAAGGATGGCTGGTTACTATGGAAAGGTGCAACAACAAGAGCAGGGAGGAGAGCTGTAAGCTGACCGTGGTGCCAAGTGCAAAAAGCAGGGGAGGATAAGATTTTGAGGTACTCTGTGGCTGGCAAAGGGCATACTCTCTGCATTCAGAGCTTTGACAAAGTGAGAGAAGCAGGTAGTATAATACTGTGTAATTACGATTAGCTGGTGGCACTCTAAGCACAACACAACAGTAGCATGGGAGTGCTGCTGCTCAGTAAGTGTTAACATAAAGGTTTGAAGTAACAAATCAATGACAGTTTGGTGACAGTCCTTTTCCCTTCTGTCCCAAGTCTCTCTGTTCTTAAGTTCTATTTGTTATAGCTAGAACAAATCATTCCCTGCTATGTCATGTTTTAGCATCTTTTCTACATTGGTTTAAAACTTTACTGAACTTTGTCTACTTTGGTACATTTTTTCTAATGTATTAAATAGATTTAAATAATTTTGTTTTCAGAAATTTCTAGGAAAAATGAGTTTGCTGTTTAGGGGAGAAAAAAACCCAACTAACAAAACATATTGTTTTTGTATATGGCAAAAATTGTGATTCTTATGGCTGCTTCACTGAGAATTTTTAGGAGTTACAGGCAAATTTTTTTTAAGCTCAGTAAAACATACTGTCTGCATGACACAGCAGAGTTTTGCACCTTTCTAATGAAAAGAAAAAGGCAAGGTTGGTCAAATTGCAATATCTTTAAACAATTTCACATCACCAAAGGCCAGGAGAAATTAGATGGAAATACAGTAGATGAGGCCTTTAGTCCGCTGGCTGGGGGATCACACAAGATTTCGCACACTGTTGCATGTGGGTTGTGTCATGTGAAAAAATCTGTACCGTACAGGGAAGGAGTTTGCAGGACCCTCAGGCCATCCAGGGTAACCAGTCCTCTCTCCTGTTGACCACCACTACATCCCTCATCCAGGTTAAGTACTTGGGGACCATGGATGGTCCCCAAGTACTGCGCGCCTTATTAGCTGGGTGTCCAAGTGGGAGTCTGAGGGACTGGGAAGTCCTGACTGCTGACTGCCCCACCTGCGATCAGGAGGGAGGGAGCTGCAAATACAAAAAGCCCTATACAACAATACATAGCCTAGGAGATCCAGTTTTCGAGGTATCAGATCACTCAACACAAATGGCACTTTTGACTTTAATCCCTCTGTCTCAACTCTCTGTCAGCACAATGCTGGAAAAATAAATTCTTGTTTGTCAAGCACTTTCATGAGCTATATAAAAAGCACATGCAGAAATTAATGAGTCTGGATTTAGAGGGAAGTTTGAATAGTGGAAAATAAACAACGCTTTGGACTGCACACTGCAGAATGAAGATAAAGCAAAATAGTGAATAACTGCTTACTCTGCAGGCCCTCCTCTATCTATGCATTGAGTAAGGTTATGGTCGCTGTAGGGGAAAAAAAAGGGAGCTACATGGGAATTTGTTTCGAAAAAAACTTTTTGCTGGTTTCTTTGTTTTAGCAGAAAATACCAGTTTCTCAAAGCTGCAACTTTATATGGGAAAATGTTCATATAAATGATGTTTTTGTCAATAGGACTTCAACGGCCCAGAGGAGAATTTCTTGTCAAAAAGTTAGAAGGTGTTAAATCCACAGAGGCACATCCACTCCAGAGCTGCCACCAGCTTGATGGTAAAGCAGCACTAAATGCAGTGCTACCACAGGTAAATTCAGCTGTCTTGTAGGAGTAGATGATGGCTGGAGGTCATGCATCTGGCAAGAGCCCTCCTTCTTCTGCATCACGTACCTTTCTTGTTATGTCTTACTTATTACACGCAGAAATTATGCTACGTCTACACTTTCTTGACACTTCCCATCTTGCTTTCCACATCCCAGAGGAGATCTGAGATAATTCAAGCACTGGAAATCTGTTTCTTCTCTTACTCTTTCTCTTACTGTTTTTTATTCTAAAGGTCTATTCTTTAGTCCTAAATGGATTGTAAACCCAGCAGGGCTTTACTAATGAATAACACTGTTGGACCCTAGAAATCTTTTTGATGTTGTAATGCAAATGGACTCAGGGGCAACTGTTGAGATCACCTTAATTCTGTCATTTCTCCTCTTTTGACTGATTCTTCAACTTTAATACAGAAAGTACACATGCATATGCACGTGCCTAGTCCATAGACACTGTCAGAGTGTAAAACTGCAAACTCTATGAGATGTCTACAAAAAAAAAATCACAGATCAGTTTAAGCTAGTACATATGGACTAAATATTTATATATCACAGTATTGACTAAAGACTCCAAAAATCGCTGGCTTACTCTATACAGAGTCCCTGTTCTGAGCCCTCTACAAGCTAAATGGATGTGATAGATGACTGATGAGAAGAAAAACTATTTCTTCTTCAAAAAGGAAAATGGCAGCTAATACTTACAGAAAACTACTTGTATAAAGTTGCACTGGAAGTCTTTGACAGCATTGGCAGCTGAGCAGCTATATAGTGAATCCTAGATTAAGGCTTTAAGCTCTTGATAGCTCTTTTTCTCTTTATTTGCATGAGGTGCACATAACTTCTACACAATCATGTTGTATTTCTTTTTAGATTATTAGAGACCTTTTATAAGTCTAAGTTCAGCTTCTCTGCATTTAACTTATCCTAAAGATGAATTATGTTTGTCTGTGTTAAAGAGCATCTTTGGACCAAGGACAGATGCTTTGTCTTTAAATGCTCACCCAGCTCTAGAAAAATAAGAACTGTGAGAGAAGTATTTTAATTTTGGGTTTTTTGTTTTTTTTTTTTTTTTTAATGTGTGAGTTAAAGTCAGCAAATCCATAATTCTGCTGTTGTCGGAAGCGGGTCTCAGAGAAGGCATACTGCAATTGGAGGAAGGGTCTGAGTACTAGCTCTGTGTGACTCAGCTGGAAGAAAGCAGTTCCCAGAGACTACTCTGTTATCTCAGGACTTGTTGCTGAACAAGACTATCATGACATCAAGGAAGAGGAATGGGTTAAAATAATAAAACCGGATTGTTTAGTATCATAGAGAACAAATTCCTGCTTTGTCTTTTCTTGATGCCTCCTTAGTAGTTCCTTTAAATACTAAGTATTTTAGAACTTCTTTGATTCTGTTTTTGGGCTTGGGTTTGCTTGATATTTCTCTATGCAATGCAGTTATGTTTATCATATGTTGCTATTGTGAAAGGATGGAACCTTTACTGTTGTACATCAGCTGGCATGCTTTGTCACTGTGGGGGGAGATGCGTGCCAGGAAAAGGGTTAGCATTTGTTTACCCATTACTGGCACTGATGTGATTTGTGAAGAGAACATCTCAAACAGTTTTTGAAACTTTTTTTCAGAATAGGGCAAGGTTTGTTCAAACCAAATATGTTCCAAAGGGAGTACAATATACCGACTTTTCCCTCCTAGTTTGTTCTCTTGATTCCTTCCATTTCTTACATCTTAATGGACAGAGTCAATGAGAAAGAAGGATAAGGGTCAAGAAGTTCTTAAACGTGTGTGAATATCCTTAAAGGAAGTCTGTTCAGAGAGTATAATGCAAACCTCATCACAGAGAATGAGCCAAGACAGGAAATATTTAGGGTAAAAACCATACTAACCCTCAGCAGGCTGTTACCAGTGAAAGACTAGTGAACATTGAAAAGGGGCCCTGAGTCTGGATGAGTTCTTGCTTAAGTTTAGAAGTTCATAGAATCAGAGAATCAGTTAGGTTGGAAAAGACCTCTAAGATCATCAAATCCAACCTTTGACCAAACACCACCTTGTCAACTCGACCATGGCACTAAATGCCACATTCAGGCTTTCCTTAAATACCTCCAGGGACAGTGACTCCACCACCTCCCTGGGCAGCCCATTCCTACGCGTAATCACCCTTTCTGTGAAGAAATTCTTCCTAATATCCAACCTGAATGTCTCCTGGCACAGTTTAAGACTGTGTCTTCTTATCCTGTTGCTGGATGTCTGGGAGAAGAGGCCAATCCCCACCTGGTTAAAACATCCTTTCAATAGTTGTAGAGAGCAATAAGGTCCCTTCCGAGCCTCTTTTTTGCCAGGCTAACCACCACCAGCTCCGTCAGCCATTTCTCACAGGACTTGTGTTCCAAACCCTTTGCCAGCTTTGTCATCCTTCTCTGGACACACTCCAGCCCCTCAATGCCATCCTTGTAGTGAGGGACCAAGAACTGGACACAGCACTTTAGGTGTGGCCTCACCAGTGCTGAGTACAAGGGACAATCACTGCCCTGGTCCTGCTGGTCACAGTGTTTCTGATGAAGGCCAGGATGCCATTGGCCTTCTTGGCCACTTGGGCACAGCTGGATCATGTCCAGTTTCTGTTGACCAGCACTCCCGGTTCCTTCTCCATGGGACAACTTTCCAGCCACTCTGCCCCCAGCCTGTAGTGCTGCATGGGTTTGCTGTGACCTGGTACTTCACCTTGTGAACCTCATACCATTGGTCTTGGCACTTCAATCCAGCCTGTCCATGTCCCTCTGCAGGGTCTTCCAATCCTCCAGATCAACATTCCTACCCAACTTGGTGTCATCTGCGAATTTACTGAGGGCACACTCAATCCCCTCATCCTGACCATAAATAAAGATACTGAACAGAACCTGATCCAACGTTGATCCCTGGGGGACACGCTTAGTGACTGGATGACAACTGGATGCGGCACCATTCACCACCACTCTCTGGGCCTGGCCATCCAACCAATTCCTAAGCCAGTAAAGCATGCTTCTGTCCAAGCCACTTGCTGCCAACTTTTCCAGAAGAGTGCCATGGACAATGGCATTGAAGGCTTTACTGAGGTTCAGGTAGACACATCCACAGCCTTTCCCTCATCCACTGAGCAGTCACCCAGTCATAGATGGAGATCAGGTTTGTCAGGCAGGACCTGCCTTTTCTAAACCCCTGCTGTTGGGGCCTGACCCCTTACCCATCCTGTATGTGCTGTGTGATCGCACTCAAGATCATCTGTTCCATAACCTTGACAGGCATCAAGGTCAGGCTAACAGGCCTGTAGCTCCCTTGTTCTTCCTTCTGACCCTTCTTATGGATGGGAATCATATTGGTCAACTTCCACTCACCTGAGACCTCTCCATTTATGCAGGGCAGATGATAAATGAAGAAGAGCAGCTGAGTGAGCTCTTCCAGCAACTCCCTTATCACCCTAGGATGAAACCCATCTGGCTCCAGAGACCTGTGAGCAACTAAGTGTCACAGCAGCCACTAATTGCTTCCTCAAGCATTAAAGGGGGTTTGTTCTGCTCCTTCTCCCTGTCTACTAGCTCAGGGGGCCAGTTGCTCTGAGCATAAATGGTCTTACTGTTGAAGAATGAGACAAAGAAGGCTCTAAGTACCTCGACCTTTTCCTCATCTTCAGTGACTATCTTTCCGTCTTTGTCCAGTAAAGAATGGAGGCTTTCCTTGGTTCTCCTTTTGTTCTTTTTGTATTCTAAACAAGTGGTGTAACCAACAGTGAACAGATTAAGTTCCAACAAAACTTTTGCCTTTCTAGTTTTATTTCTACATGACCTAACAACATCCTTATATACTTCCTGAGTTGCCTGCCCCTTCTTCCAGAAGTGATATACCCTCTTTTTTCCCCCAAGTTCCTGTGAAAGCTCCCTTTTCAGCCAGGCCAGTCTTCTTCCCCACTGTCTGTTGGCACACAGGAATAGCTTGTTCCTGGACCTTCAAAATTTCTTTTTTAAAGGGCTGCTTCCCAATGCCCTCTCTGAACCAGGATCCTGAACAGTCCAAAGTCTTCACTCCAGAAATCCAGGGTAGAGATTGTGCTGCCCTTCAGGAACCTCCTAGACTGCATCCTCTCTGCTGTGGTGAGATTCCAGCAGACATTTGGCCAGTTAAACAAGGGCTGGTGAACATGAAACATCAACTATCTGCATATACAATAGCTCATCCACCTCGTGATCCTGGTTGGGTGGTCTGTAACAGACTCCCACCAGGATATGTGCCTTGTTGGCCTTCTCCCTCATTGTCACCCGTAGGCACTCAACCTTCTCATCACTATTCTTGAGCTCTACACAGTCAAAATGTGCATCATGTACATGTACAGAGCCAAACTTCCTGATGTACAGAGCCACCCCACCGCCTCTCCTTCGTTGCCTGTCCCTTCTGAAGAGCTTGCAGCCATCCAGTGCAGCACTCTGGTCATCCCACCACATTTCTGTCATTGCTTTCCTGCTGCACAGTGGCTTCCATCTCCTCCTGTTGGTTACCCATACTGTGTGCATTGGTGTAGATGCACTTCAGCTGGGGTATTGATTTTATCCCTAACTCTGACATCCTGCCAGAGTGTCATATTTAGTAGTCTTATCCCCATTCCCCTTAAAAATGAATGTTTCAAGTAGAAACCTGCATACTGTGGAGGTCCTTGCTGCTCAGTGGGAAATAATAAGCATCTACAGAATTGTTAACTGGCTGGGTTGCCCATAGCCTCCTACTGATTACAGAGAGGCTGGGTTCAGCACACTCCTAATGTGAAAGGAAAACTTCCTTAGAAGTCTAGTCTTCTCTGCTTCCTGATCAGTTGCTTTTATGGAGAGAAAGGGTACTGAAAGCTATTTTCCCCTCAATCCCAAACACCTCTCATCCTAGAGGACAAGTTGCAGGATATATTAACCACAGAACCATTCTGCAAAATTTGGTACATGCCCTGCCTGTTCAGACAATCTAGTATCACTGCTACCAAGTTCCTACACCTGCCTGATGGTACTGGAGTGATAACTTCTTTTTAATTTTCTTCAGCTTTTTTTTTAGGATAAAAGGAACTGTTCTGTGCCCCTGCCTGATGATGGCTTCTTCCAGGTGGAGAGGATTGTGTTGCTTGTAACTAGTCTGTCCCTAGACCTTGAAGTTAGTGTGGAGCATTTTCATTTCAAGGAAGTTTTGAGACATCCTAAAGGACTTTTAAACTAAATATTGTAGTGCTGAAGGCACAGTGACTTTCCTTTCAGGGATAAAATGTATTTTAAAAATTATTTTCAGTGTCTCACACATTCTGGCTTTCTTAAATTGGACACTTATTAGCTATAATTGTTCATAATTCACTAATGCTTAATAAAATATACTCCTGGAAACCTTTTAATCAACTGCCAACACTTTGGGCATGAAGGGTCAATCTTTATGCCTGATGATCTTGCAGTCTTTATCATCTCTCTGTCATCACTCATTCAGAGCACTTTCTAGCGGATTTTCCTCACTTACCCTTATGCTCTTTGGTTGGAGAGTTTAAGGCCATGGGGGTGATCTTTCTAAGTATGCTCCTTCTGTGCCATCCTTCAATTCTAATGCACATCCATTGGATCCTGCTCAAGGAGATGAGAATTATTGATTGTATGATCTTATAATTTACTTTGTGTATTAACAAAAAAGACAAATCTCTGTCTTTAGTTCTCCCACTACCCCTGCAGGTTTGAAATATTTATAGGTTTTTAAATGAGAAATGGAGTTTTTCTGAACTGCAGATATATTTCCAGTACTTCAGTGTTAATCTAACTTACTAATACGGGTTCTTTATGACCAAGTCTTGTTTTATTAGTATGGTTATCAAAATCAGCTTCTGACAATACTTCTGCTGCAGTAGAAATTGGAGTGAGATTTGGGCATTTATTTATTGGACATGCTGGGAGGTGTTTATTATGCTTTTCAACATGGCAAGATTAAACCTAGGGCACTTAATATTGAGAAATTACATTCAATGTGGGATTTCTATGTTGTTTTCGCCAGGAAAAAAGATACTATTTCAACTTTTGTACAGTTCACTGCACTTCCCTTAGAACAAGACAAACCTGAAAAATGTAGATAGTTTTTATTACAGGCACAATGTGAAAGCAAGTTCTTTTAGTACTTGCCAGAGACCCCTTAATGTTTTCCAGTACTGAGTCTTCCCTTGAGCTATCATGAAAATTACACATGTTCCTCTTTCTTTGTAATTCTGAGATGGTTCCATTGCTGATGGCACTTTCCCTTTGCTACCTACTGTGGCAGGGGATGAAGTGACTCAGGTTTGTAAAAACTTAACAGGTTCTCCATCCTCTGGAGCTGTATCTCCTCCACAGGTAATGAAGCCAAGGGTCTTCCTTCCACCTACTTCTACCTCATCCAATATTAAAAACTCAATCTGGACTGTTTTGGGAACTGTTAGGAGAGTGCGCTGTTCCTGTGAGCCCCGTTCATGGTGTCTTTTACATCATATAAGCGCAATTAGAAACTATTCTCCCGCTAGTTTTTAAAAGGCTTTTGCATCTTGATCTGTTATTTCTGATTAAAATCCACTATGCTAGAACTGCTTGAAAACACCTGGTGTTAGATGTAAATTTGGCGTTATACAGACATAGTAATTTTTCTCTTAAAACTGCTTTTATCCTTTTACTTTCAAAGGTATATGGAAAAGAACTTTTAAAAACTGCTTAGTTTATACATTTGTATCGTTCTGGATGCTGTATGGCAGCTTGTTGACTTTTCACAAGGCTCAACTGAGCAACTGGCACCACATTTTTAATGTACCTAATCAGGAAGTCAAGAATGTAGTCTAATATGCTTTTTCCTTGTGGTTTTGTTAAATGTGTCTTTAATCATTAAACTGATGATTGATGACTTCAGAAAAATACATGCATTTTACAGTGCAACTAAGTGCAACTTAGCCTACCTTAGCAGTAATTTAGACACCATGTGAAGGCCTGGTTCCAATTTTAATCAAGTTTGAAGACCATCATCGGTGGAGGAGGTGGTTATAAGTGGGTTGGCTTGATCAGTCAGGTGAACCATTCAGCAGCAAACTTCAGGTTTATGAAAATTAAACGTAAGGTGTAAGCTTGGAGAGGGAAGTAAGTTAAAATAGTAGAAATTATGGAAATAGAACTGAAAAGCCTTATGTGCCCATTGTATGTATTAGGACTTTATAAAGAACCCACAGAAGTATAGGAAAGCTTGTGAAGCCACAGAAATTCATAATCAAAACTAAAATTCTCAAAGTAGTACAATGGATTTAAAAAATAGATTTGAGTGGATTTTTAGTAGCACTTCTGTGGATAAACTTCCTACAGTATTTGTAAATCTTAATCTAATCTTCTGAAGTTGGATAAACAATGACCAGAATAAGATATAAGAATATAATATCTTTTCACATATGATGATAAATACCAGATGAAAACACCAAGACGGACTAAATCCATAATGAGGAATAAGATGTTGTCATTCAAAACAGAGAAAAAGGGATTGTTATTATTTTTTATTCAGACAATGAGACATAGTTCAACAATAAAATATTATTACCCTCTCCATTGGAGCTTCAGCCATTTATCACATGATTTTAAAAACTAGTTAGGATGAAATACTAGAAAATAAACTGCTGGGATCCTTCCTGCAATAAAGAAAGAGTAAATAGTGATATATTTACTTTTTATGGTAGCCAAAACTTCATTCACCTAATGTCTGAGTGTTTTTTCAAATATTGTAACTTGTTTCTCTGATAATAATAAATGAAAGGAGTAATTGTAATGAGTTAATACTGGCTGGATGTCAGACATCCACCAAAGCTGCTCTATCCCTCCACTCTGCAACTGGATGGGAAGAGAAAATATAATGAAGGATTCAATAGCTGAGATAAGGACAGAGGGAGATCACTCGCTGAACACCATCATGGGCAAAACAGGCTGGAATTAGAGATTTTGATTGAATTTGTTACTAACAAAATCAGAGCAGGATAATGAGATGTAACAACAGACCTTAAAAACACCTGCCTCCGACCCCTCCCTCCTTCCCAGCTCTACCTCCTCCCCGCAGTGGTGCAGGGAGACAAGGGAATGTGGGTTATGGTCAGTTCATCAAAGGTTTTCCCTCTGCTTAGGGAGAGGAGCCCTTCCCCTGCTCCAGTGTGGGGTCCCTCCTACATGAGAAAGTTCTCCGTAAGTTTTCCAATGTCAGTCCACCCCATGGGAAAGCGTTATCTACAAACTGCTCCACGATGGGTCACTCTTCCACGGGGTGCAGTCCTTCAAGGACAGGCTGCTCCAGCACAGGTCCCCGATGGGGTCACAAGTCCTTCCAGGAAACCTGCTCCAGTGTGAGCTCCTCTCTCCACAGGTCTGCAAGTCCCTGCCAGGACCCTGCTCCAGCACAAGTCTCCCACTGGTTCACAGCCTCCTCTCAGGCATCCACCTGCTGTTTTGAGGGTCTCCTCCATGGGCTGTGGGTGGATCTCTGCATTCCCATGGATCCTCCATGGGCTGCAGGGGCACAGCTGCCTCACCATGGTTGGCACCAGGGGCTGCAGGGGAATCTCTGCTCCAGCACTTGGAACATCTCCTGTCCCTCTTTCTCCACTGACCTTGGTGTCTGCAGCATTGTTCCTCTCGCGTGTTCTCACCTCCTTTTCTCTAACTGCAATTACAACTGCCCAAAATCTTTATCTTCTTCTTCTTAAACATGTTATCACAGAGATGTTACCACCATTTCTGATTGGCCCAGCCTTGGCCAGTCGCACATCCATCATGGAGCCAGCTGGTGTCGGCTCTGCTGAACACAGAGGAAGCTTCTGGCAGCTTCTCACAGAAGCTATCCCTGCAGTTACCCTGCTGCAAAAACCTGGCCATGCAAACCTAATACAATAATTTACTTTTTTTTTAATACTATTTTATTTGCAGTAATAATAAGCTTATACGAAACTTTGTTTCAGTTTTGGCTCAGATGGCCAACACATTTGTGCCCATTCCCTCCACAGCAGGCCATAAAAATCCATTAAAATGGATCTGAACAAAATGGAAGAAATTTTAATATATCTTGGAAGGTTTATGTATTTGGAGTCAGAAGTACCAAGAGAAGAAACTGGATCTTGGTTCAAAATAAGTATCTAAGCAAAGCTGTAGCAATGTATTCTAGTCCCTAGGGTATAATTTCCTCTCCTCTTGTAGGTGGGGCTGTAAATATATCAGAATATAACCATACTTTCTTCTACATTGTGTTTATATTTCTATCATCTCTGGAAGCAACTGTGTTAAGGCTTCATAGATTTTTTTTCTCCACTATGGGAGGCTTTCTTTTTCCTACAGCTATGCCTGGATATTTAACTACAGGCAATAGCATAATGACTCCAAGAAAATGACTATTGAATTTCAGAAACTCACTTAAGTACTTTGCAGAGAAAATGTCTCTGCTGTGCTATGGTCTACTATTTCCAAAGTTCAAGGGGAAGAAAAATAACGAAGAATTGTACCTTTGATTATTGAAGAGCTGCAGCAAGTTTTATCCTCAAAGCTTGAAAGAGCTTTCTGTAAATCAGCCAATTTGTTGAAAAGCCCTACCATGAGTATTTACAGACAAATCACTATATGAAAATTACTGTGCCCCACTGAAATCCATAATGAAGTTATCACTGAAAAACCGTGGTTATTTAGCCATGCTGGTGATTATTTCTGCTGTGATCAGGTAGGGCTGGCCTGTGTAGAGCTTTACGCAGGCATTTGATTCAGGTATTGAGCACCCAATCTACTGAAACTTTTGAAGACAGATGGGTATTATCTCTCTCTCTCTTTTTTTTGGGGGGGGG
>VZRN01000651.1:121039-174111 GCA_013397935.1 Dasyornis broadbenti | reverse complement strand
CCCATGTATCTCAAAAGGGAAATGTTGTACTAGGTCTAGTTTAATTTCTTACAGTTATGTTGATGTATTGGTCAGATGGGCAGTTCCAGCACTGCAAGTACTGCGCATGAGAGTGCCTTTCTAGGGTTTTCTCTAGTGTTATCTTTATTGCAGGTATGCTGCTTAGCCATTAGTCAAAAGTATAAAGGAGCTCATTCTGACAGTAATGTGTCTTGACTTTATAAAACTTAAGCATTTGTAGGTTTTGGGACTCTTAACTTCTTATATGGAAAAAAAACACTCTGTGTGTACTTATCAATTTTTCAAAGGCTTACATGTTGCCTAGATGTTTCAGATTGATGTATATGATATAAAAACTTTGTTGTCCTTTTCTAAAAAAGAAACAGAAAAACTAATTGAAGTAAAGAACACATTTGTAGGTAGCCTACAAAGAAATCCTCCTTGAAGGGAGAATTAATTGGCAGAATACTTCATGATGTGCCAATACATTTAGATGCAGCAAACTGCTCCATTCTAGTAGGGCTCTGCCACATTTCCAGTGCTTTCCCTGTCTGCAAAAAACACTTGGTGGCATAGTGGTTTTTATTTAGTCTATATGTTTCAAAAATAAATTATCATTCAATTTCTAGAAGTGAGAGAAAATTCTTCCAGGGCATGTATTTCATTTCAAGGACACAAAGTGAATTGTAGGCTGGAATTACATGCTATTCTATAGCAGGGGCTGTTCAGCACTTCTCAGACTTCAGCCCAGAGAATCAAAAACTTTCAAAATATTTTGTAAAAAAGAAAAGGAACCTTGATTTACTAGAGAGATAGGGCTGTCTCCTCTCTACCTATAGCTGTAGACTCACATTCATGATGGCAAATGCAGCAATTGCTTATTGAAAAGACTGATAATCAGCAAAGTAATAACTACTGTGGGTTTACCCATCTTTAGTGTAACTTAATGCAGCTGAGAAATGTATCCCATGTAATTAGACACATTTTGGCTTTAGAGACAAAAGCTTTTCATACTTCATTTTGGGCATCACTGTCCATGGTTCTCTATTTTTTTTTCTNGGCCTCCCTTTCCTTGGTTTTTTTTTTTTTTTTTTTTTTTTTTTTTTTTTTTTTTTTTTTTGTTTTTTTGTTTTGTTTTGTTTTGTTATTGCAGACCTAACTTTGGAAATAGAGCAAAAATTTCTATGCCATGAGGTAAACAAGCTATTTGCTGGTTATTTCAAAATAGCCTAAAGAGTGTAGGTGTCCAGGCTTAATTTCTGACTTCCTCAATCAAAAATATTATCAATCCTACTCTACAATGTCCAGCTGAGGAAGGGGAATCTTGTTATTAAATGTACACTCATTTTAGGTATCTAATTTAAAACTATATGGCTAGGTTTTTCAGCATAATTATCATTTTCTATCATTTAATAGATTCAGAGGATTGAATCACTGACCTCAATAACAGCTATGAATGCTCAGCACTTTTCAGGTTATTCAATATAGTTTTAGAATGCCACCCATAAAATAGCAATGCTCAATTAGTTCTGCCTATGAAAACTTTGGTTTATAACTTATCTGGAGCAGCAAATACGCTGGAGCAGTGACAGGACATACTGGAAATATAAATACTGACACAGTCACAGTGCTGTGACTGAGCACAGCACTCAGAGCTAGGCTGTCTTTAGTCTTCCATTAGCCCTGTTCACTAGCCCTATTCTGCTAGCCCTGCCACTGGCTCTGTTCAGTGGCACCCCCAAACTCCTACAACAGATGAGACTGAGATCCCATCAGCATCCTTTCTGTTACTTGACAACTGGAGTACTATGCCCAGATCAAGCCTTTTCTTTATCCTGAGGAAGAATGAGGTGAAAATAACTGTAGTGTTATTTAATACCTGTGCTTGAATGATCTAAATTGAAAATACTCTTAATATTGATATTTCTTTATTTCTAAGTGCTCATAATCCTACCAATTATTCTTTCAGTGAGTACTTTATATGAAATTTTCTGGAGTTTTAAAAAGCATTCTAAAGCATTTACTCCTCTGTCCTTTCAGTTCCTAAAAATCACATGGTATCAAAGTGAGACATGAAAAGCATTGTCTTCCTGGACCTATCACTAGAAGCAAGGGGCAGCGATAACCATCACACCTGATGTACTTGTTGGCAGCAAGGGTATCCTGGATCTGTTTCAGACTTCAGGGAAAGTGAGCAGGCACAGTTCGTTCTGGATTTTTGAGTCCTGTCATAACCACTCCAACCACTTGTTTTTTTCAGTTCAACAACTTAACTGTCATTGTCACATTCTTCTTTGTGGCCTAGTTACTCTCAAATCCTGTGGATGCTCCTCCTTGTTGCAGGCCATCATACTCACTGTTTTAGTCACAGTCTTTTCTTCAAAACAATCTCTAATGTTTTGCATTTTTTTCCCAAAAATCTCTTATCTGTATTGTTGATGGCCCTTCTGCTCTGTCCTGGCCAGCTAGCAGCACTGACTCTGTTTCCATAGTTCTCCATGAAGTCTCCATCTCTATTTTCCTTGACTCTGTTTCTTAGTCCTAGCAGACTGAGCTCTAAGAGCCTCGGGCATCTTGAATAAATGGTAAATGCCCTAAGCATCCATGGGTTTTGGGAGTCTTGACTTCTGATATGGAAAAAAATCTTCTCTGTGTACATTTATCAGATTTTCAAAGGCTTCAAAGACATATATGTTGGCCAGATATGATGCATAAATTTCTCAGCAGATGCTAGAAAGTGTGTTTTCAGTGCAGACAATTTCATCTGCTATATTTCAAGGAGCTCACTCAAAGTATTGATGTCTTAGACTTCCTTAAAATAATAATTTTTAGTACAAGCAAAATGATTTTTTTCATAACTGCTCAAAACATTTTGTCTAAACTTGCCAAAAAATTATATTGAGGTGGTTAATAGCAAAGGAGAACTTCAGTCCCAAGCTGGATGATATCGTCACCACAATTTTATAGTAAGAATTATTAAATAACTCTAACACAAAAAGAAAGTGTAATATGAGCCCCGTCACTCTTTTAGCTCATCACTGTGATGTGATTCTGTCCATAGATTTACTGAAAGAAACAGGAAGGAAGAGACTGTTGGATAAAGGGCATCCTGTCATTCACCAGGCTAGGATTTGCTCCATATTGTCTGATGTGATTTAAATGGAGCAGCCTCCACTGGCCACCAAAATGGATACACCTGCCCATATGTTAAGATAAGATTGCCTGCTGTGGGAGGCAAAGAGAATTCATCCCATATGCTCAATAAATTGAGAGGTTTAAAATAGTCACCACTTTCCCTGGACATTTAGTTCATGCTTTGTTTAAGGATGTCCGAGTTGAACTCAGCCTCAGTGTGAAAATTGTGATATACTGTTTCTCTGAAAGTGTGTGCTTTAATCTGGATTTACAACAAAAGGGCTGATGCACGATAGCGAGAATAAGTTTTTGCTTTAGAGAAGACTAAACTTCCCAGAGTCAATATGCCAGACTGTATATGTCATGGAGCAAACCCTTTTAGTAGACACTTCCTTTGACTCAAGTAATTTCTCTACATACTGGAAATCAAATTCATTCATGCTGGTTTTCTGTACCATTCATTTCTGAATGAATCTTTTTTCAGTAGATTAAAAAATATTTCCTCTTTCATCTTAGTCTATGTTGGATTTCTTAGCAGTCATATAACAGTGACTTAAGCAACATTATTATCTGATTTTTATTATTTAATGGCAAGTGAAAGTGAGAAAACAATAGGAAACAAGAAAATAAGAAACTTAAAAACAATTCCAGTGATATATTTGAAATGAGTGGCAGTTTGTAGTTGTCTAGTGCTAGAGAGGTTAAAGGTACTTTTTGTTTCAAAGCCAAGAAAAATTAAATAACAATTATCTGATTTAGTATAGTTAAGCAAGATTATTAGCCAAGACATAGGATTTCATTTAAAAGAAGTACCCTGGTGGCACTAACAATATCAACAGTATCAATTACAGAAATGTTAGTAACAGCGAAAACATTCAATTTCTTAATAAAGGTCAACAGTAAATCTATCTAAAATACGTAAGGCTCATAAAAGTAATGGCTTTCCAACAGTGACTGAAACAGATGTTCACAAACTCAGCATTTAAACATGAAGACACCATAAAATAAATGAAGACAGGATTAATTTAATAAGTTATCTCAAGAGTAGAATAAGGAAAATGCATTAACAGTTACTCACGTAATTCAGAAGGATACTTTTTTTCTGTAAGGTAACTGAAAACAGAACTGAAAACCTCGTGGTGAATTCATTCAGTAAATAAGTTTGCTGACAGCTGTATAGATCAGCGTTTGCAACAAGACAGCAGAATCTGGTGTGTTTTATCAGGAAAGAGATCTGCCATAATAAAATTGCCTATCTTATTCTTGTATAAGAATGGAAAGCAAGCCTTATTCTCTCTGATTCATATTGACTCAGCTCCTCCAACAGCATAGGTCTGCACCAATATTGCTTTTAGGAAGACAGAAGTCAGGAGAATCAGATCACATTTTTGCAGAAGAGCCTGGAACATTTCAATGTCTTTAAATTAAATCCATCTGGCTTTTATCTTGAGGCCACCTAATTTTTTTATTTTTTTTTTTTTTAAATCTAAATGGCAAGCGACAACTACAGAGACAGCCTATAATTTTTCATGCTGTCTTTGTCTTTTTGTTCCCTGTTTACTTACATATTGTTTTTTTTCCTTCCCTCCTATTCATTCTGTCCTTGAAAGAGAGGGAGAAAGAGAGGGAGAAAGAGAGAGAGATAGAAAGATAGAAAGAAAGAGAGAGAGAGAGAAAGAAAGAAAGAAAGAAAGAAAGAAAGAAAGAAAGAAAGAAAGAAAGAAAGAAAGAAAGAAAGAAAGAAGGAAAGAAAGAACAGAAGAAAAGGACCATGAAGAAGTGAGAAAATGAATATAGCTCCTTATTTATTTGAATTAAAACTTCATGTATTTGGAATACATTTCTCTGTCAGCTGTTTCATGCTTTGTCATTCCTCTCTAGTATTACTAAAGGATAATCTGGTATTTGACTCCCAGGAATCAAGGATCAAGTTTTCACTAAGGTTTCTGTGTGTTTATATCAGTCATGAAACCTGCAATTGGTTAAGAATGTTACAGTGTCCCACTAAACATTAGTTTTAACAAACTATTAGTATCCTATATTTCATAATAAGCATTAAACTAAAAAATTATGTCTAATATTCATTTAATAAACTCTTTACATACACTACTGCCCCTTCTTATTTATTTTCAGCACCACATTCTAAAATAAGGTTTGGTTTTTCCGCTTAATTGACCCTTTTTTGTCTAGTCTGACAGAATTATAATGGTTCCCTTCTTAACCTCAAACTCTCTGCTCTTTAATTTTGCTTCATGTGTCATTCTGAGGATTAACAAAGAAGTCTTTGTGAATCTCAAATAATGCAAATACCACAGCTTGAAAACCACAGTACTTTCACCTGTAGTTAGTAAATTACAATTTTTTCACAGTGTGAGAAGAAGAGTTTTAGTTTTAATGACTTGCAAATTCATGCATGCTTGATTTCTTTCCATAGGAGAATAGTTATATGACCAGAGAAATTAATATGTCTAAGTACAAATTTCCACAAAGCAATTCACAAATGACACAAAAGAAATATAAAGGTTCTCTGAGCAAAGTTCATCTAATCATGATAGGTATCTAAGACCTACAATCCCCTTTTTACTGAGTTTTTCTGGAGGGCAGAATAATGACTTGGCACATGAGTTTCCTTAGTACTGTATTGGGCTATTTATAATTTTCTGTTTGGTACACTGAAAATTGCCAGCACTGAGCTATTGCTTCATCCATTGGTGCTTCTCCGGTTTTGGACAGTGTCTTTAGCATATTTTACCTAAGAAGACTTTTCCGAAAGTAGATCCTGAAATATTTGCTGGAAGAGCTTAAAGTTATTTCTTCATTAAAAGATTATATTTACAAACCAGATCTTTTGAGCTTTTCATAACATACTTTGAAAAGAACTTGAGGTAGCAGAATATACAATACCAAGTAACAACATGCTAATAGAAATAGCACAGAAGTATCTCACCTTAGGAAGCAATTCATTGTTTTGGTATTCAAGGCATACACCTAGTGCGTATTTACTTAGTAATTGAACACTCAGTGGATGAGCTCCTAATTTAACATCAGCATTGGATTCTCTTCATAGTTAACTTCTCTTGTGAAGGGTGTAAGCCTTCTCCTGAAGGATGTCCCTCTTGTGCATATGGTTTGACTGTGATATTAACTTAGGGTAGAGAAAAACAACATTTAAAATGTCACCAACTGGAAAATGCAAGCCTACCTGAATAATAATAATAATAATAATAATAATAATAATAATAATAATAATAATAATAATAATAATAATAACAATAATAATAATAATGTAGCTACTTTATAGGTGACTGGCACATATGTTTCATAGTCTCTCTTAATTTTTAAATACTTTTAATCTAATTAAATAACACACTAATTTTGGAGAGAAATTTCCACTAAAGATATCATATTAATAATATTGCAATTTTCCTCAAAGGAAATGTTTTTGTCTTGGATTTTCTAACACACATGCATTTAACTTTTAAATAATTTAATTATGATGCTCTTTGTAATAAAAAACTAACCAAAGATTTCTGCTGAAATCACATCACAGCTTTTAACCTCAGAAATGAAAGGCAGTCTTTGATGTCTTCAGCCATACCTTAACACTTAGTCCAAAGTGTGTTTCAGTCTTGCACACAGCAGTATTTTTTACAAATCTTGTTTTTCTCATGTAGACCTTGGAAAGCTGAGAGTTTTGTATGTTTATGATGATCACCTAGCTAATTGCTGGAATTTCTCAAGCTCTATTGGCAAGCATTAAATGATTTAGATATACAGTTTATTTTTAGGTAATCCTGTAAGGAACAAAGAGTTGGATTTGATTGTTTTTTGACACTGTCTCTCGTGTTATCCTTATAATCAAAGTCAGGAAATGTGTACGGGATAAATGGATGGTGAGGTAGGTGGAGAACTGGATGAATGGCAGACCCCACAGGGTCATGTTCAGTGGCACAGGGTCTAGTGAGAGGCCTGTCACAAGTGGTGTTCCTCAAGGGTCAATGCTGGGCCCAGTGTTGTATAACTTGTTCAGCAGACTCGAACAAAGGGACAGATGCCTCCCCAACAGGTCGCTGACGATTCAAAGATGGGAGCAGTGGCCAATACCCTAGAGGGCTGTGCAGCCCTTCAGAAGGGCCTCAATAGAGTGAAGAAAGAGATGGGCAGAGAAGAATTGTCTGAAATTCAATGAGGCCAAAAGCAGAATCCTGTGCTGGGGAGGAATAACCCCAGGCACCAGCACTGGCTGGGGGCTGATCTGCTGGGAAGTAGCTCTGTGGAGAAGGAGCTGGGGATCGTGGTGGACAACAAGAAGATCCTGTCCCTCTTCTCTACTCTGTCCTGACCTGGTGAGGCTGTATGTGGAAAACTGTGTCCCATTCTGGGCTCCTCAGGACAAGAGAGACATGGAGGTCCTGGAGCAGGTCTAGTGGAGAGCAATGAAGATGATTAGGGGACTTCCAGCCTCAGTTATGAGGAAAGGCTGAGATGCCTAGGAGAAAGATCTAGTTAATGTAGTCAAGTATCTGAAGGGGGTGTATCAAGAAGATAGAGCCCCTGCTTACTGGTGCCAAGCAATAGCACAAGAGGCAATGGGCACAAACAGATACATAGGGAAATTCCACTTGATCATGTGGAATGGCATCTTTACTATGCAGTGACCGAACACTGGAACAAGTTGCCAAGAGACGTTGTGAGTCTCGCTCACTGGAGATCCACAAGAACCAACTGGACACAATCCTGTGCATTGTTCTCTGGGATGACCCTGCTTGAGCAGGGAGGGTGGCCAGATGACTCCACTGATGGCTGGTGGTTGCCAACCTTACCCATTCTTTGATTCTTGATCCTTATAGGTCCCTTCCAACTTGAGAAATTCTATGCTTCTTTGGTCTTTCACCTTTTAATTCTCAGAAGGATAAAAGCCAGCAAAGGAAGTGTCTGAGGCTATTCAGTGCAAAATATTCTCTACTATTCCTCTTGGCCTCCAGGAAGCTTGTTTTTAAGGGTCAAGGAGAGAGCCACAATTTTTCTTGGCTTCCTTTCCCTCTTTACTCCAGCAAGGAGTTATTCTAGCTCTCAAACGTTCAGATTTTTTTCCAAAAATACTTTTTCATTTCTTTCCAACTTTTGATCTAGTCCAAACTCCAGTACACTTGCTCCCCTACACATTTCCACTTGTAAAAAATCTGTCTGCAGCAAGAGTGACCTCAGAGTCCTGCACACTTCTTGCTTTCAAAATCCTCTTCCTGTCTTCAAACTTGAACCCCTGAAACCCTCACTGCCCCCTTGCCTCTCAGACCTCTCAGTCAGAATTCTTTGCATGACCATCTAGTCCAGGTTCTGGTATTCCTAGAGGTCTCCCAAGCCCCAGCCTGGGTCTTTCCCACTGACACCCTGGTACAGCCATTACTCCCCTTGAGCAGGGGCTCTGGTAATCCTTTTTTCCCTGTTTCCCACCCTAGCTCAGCCCTTAGATGTTGTTGTGCCGGAGAAGGGAAGCAAGGTTGGTGCATACAGCCAGGGCTCTTTCAAACCCAGAGCACGCCTCAAGCCACAGGTGACTGTGACTGCTTACCCCACATTTCCCATGGCAAAAAATACATAACACAGTTAACACATGCATGCCTCATTGAAAAAAAAGGTTAGAGAAAAAGCACAAAATGGTGAAAGGAAGAAGTCAGAGGGCAACATGTTATTTTTCTGGTGTTTTTCTCATCATCTTTACCCTTTCTTTACGCATAGTCTGCACTTCCTGGGCAGAGAGTTGTTCTGGAGCTATCAGTGACCAGTCTTCATCTGAGGGAAATGAAGGGCACCAGTATGGCAATGGTTGGTGCTTCTCCTTCACCTTCGAGTGAGCATAAGGATGAGTTTGAGGAAGGAAAGTCTAAGTGGGGAAAGAGAAGTAAAGGGGGGAAAAAACACAGAGAATTGAGAGGGAAAGGCTCTGCAATCAGGCCTTTGAATCAGACAAAAAGTAAAAGACCATTGAGAAGTCAGAGGTGAACATTCAGACATTAAGAGATAGAGAAGAAGGTACGTTGTTTCACAGCAAGCCTCGCAGCACTGTAATTCCCTGTGTCTTCCTCACTGGCCATTTCTTTTGCCTCTTTCTCCTCGAACAACTGGAGACTCCCTGAGAGAAGGTTGCTGAAGTGTTGCATCAGTGAGGCATTGAGGCTAGCAACAATTCTCATTTCTCAAAATAATCCCTTTACTCGGCCAGAAAGTCATCTACTAAGTTTTCTTCTTGTCTTTCTATATTAGCTGTTGTTTCAGATCTTCTGATATTGCACCTTAAATAGGTAGGTTCTATGTGAAGGACTTTCCAACTTGGCAAAACTTAACAATCCTGCTATTCAACATAGCGCACTTCATTGCTTCCATAGAAACACAGATGTGTTGGTTTTGCTTGGCCTGGGTTTCGGTAGCGGGGGTCTATAAAGATAGCCTCTGAGAGAAGATGCTGGAAGCTTCAACCATGTCCTGCAGAGCCAATCCCTGATGGCTCTGAAGAAGGACATACCACTGGCCAAGCCTGGGCCAATTAGAGATGGTGGTAACGCCTCTATGATAACATATTTAAGGAGAAATCAAAACAAAATACACAGGGAGTTCTCTTCTAGCCAAAGAAGAAGAGGTGAGAACATGTGAGGGAAACAGAGACACTAAGGTCAGTGGAGAAGGAGGGGTAGGAGGTGCTCCAGATCCCGGAGCTGAGATTCCTCTGCAGGCTGTGGTGATAACCATGGTGAAGCAGCTGTGCCCCTGCAACCCATGGGGTCCATGGAGGATGCAGAGACCCACTTGCAGCCCATGCAGGAGGTGCCCACGGCAGAGCGGGTGGATGCCTGGAGGAGGCTGTGATCCAGTGGAGTCCCAGTGGAGAGAGAGGTCCCTGCTCCCTCCCAGGCTGGAGCAGCCTGTCCTTGGAGGACTTCACCCCGTGGATGAGTGATGTACACTGCAGCAGTTTTGGGGGGATCATCTGCCTGTGGGAGGAACTCATGTTGCAGCACTTTTGGGACGACTGCTACTGGTGAGAGTGGAACTGTATTGGAGAAGTTCATGGTGAACTGTCTCCCATGGGAGAGACCCCACAGCACAGCAAGAGAAGGACTCCCCTCCCTGAGCAGTGGATGAAGATCCTGGTGATGGACTGACCCAACCCCTCACACCCTCTTCCCTGCGCTGTCAGTGGGAAGGAGGGAGGAGGTTGGGGGAAGAAAGGGTACTTTAAGGGTTTATTTTACTTCTCATTATCCTCCTCTGTCTCTGTTAGTGATAAATTGACTTTGTAACTCTAAGTTGAGCCTGTTCTGCCCTTGGAGTGTTTTCTCCTGGTCCTTATCTTGACTCATGAACCCTTAGTTAATTTCTTTTCTCTCCTCTGACCAGCTGTGGCAGGGGAGAGCAAGTGTGTAGCTGTTGTGGGTGCCTGGCATTTGGCCAGGGTCAAACTATGACAACGTTATTTGAAATGAAAGCCCACTGTTTGGAATGCATTGGTTTTAAAATCTACTATGCCTCTCTCTGTATTATAAGAATTCAAAGTAATTCTTTATGCTTTTATCATTTTGCACCTTTTCATCAGAAACAAAGGGAAAAAATAAACACACATAAGTTTATTTTTATTCAGTCATGTGAAAGGTTAGGTTCTCTAATTACTTTTGTCAAGTGGTGTGGCTTATGGCTTGTCTACTAGAAGTTTCTTGGCTATTCTTTGACTATTAGTTTGTAATTGTTTATCATTTTTTCTGTTTAGTGGTATTTACCCCTGATGTCTTCAGAAATCCCCTCCACGTGTTGTAGCTAAGGGGTAAGTCTTAGAGTCTAAGAAAATGGAAAGCCTGCAATCTACAGAAAATATTGCAAATAAACAAGACTGAAAACAAATTTCCCTCCTGTGTTTCTTACTGACACTATAGCAGTATCTTCTGTTCTTTATCAGTGTAAAACTAACATTTTTAGCTGTGATCTGTTTACTTCAGGAAGAAGTAGCCCAAAGTAAGGAAGGATTTTTTGAACACACAAAACTTGTGTTTATACCTATCTCCCAGTTTTCCCTAATACTGGGTCACAAAATATATCCTGTGTTACCACATGAATACAGGACAAAGATGATATTCAGAATCTCAGGTTGATGCTTGGTGTAGGTCTAAATTGGTTCTTGTTTGACTTGGAGATGTGTATTAATTCATTACTAGACCCCTGGTGGTTTTTTTAATCAGAAATTCTGTATCCAACCTGAGCAACAGTTTTGCTGAAAAGCACATCTGAAACCACTGCTCTTTTTGATAAATCTTGTTGTTAGTATTGGATATTTTTCTAATGGGAAGCTGTTTTACTAATAAAGTGCTTCGTAATATTTGAGAGTGGGTTGGTGCTCTCAAATACAGTTTCATGGAAGGATTTGAGAGTAACAATGAGAAAGAGCAGGAGGTAAAGTGGACAGTAAGCTTTTATCAGTATGCTCTAAGCCTGGAATTAATTGCTTGGAGCTATTTCAAGGGAATCTTTTTACAGAACCTTACATAGTTTGGAGTTGCAGTTTTCATCCTCACCATTAGCACGACAAAGCAAAACCTTGCTAAACAGTTTGTATGAAGCGAGAATGTTTTATTTCCCCCATGCAAAAGTAGTTTGAACATTACATTTGGCATTCTCTCCTAGAACTCTCAGCTTTCTAATACCAATTTGTTGTTCTGTTCAGCATGGGCTGTCACAACAATGTCAATATTTTCAGCTGTAAAATGCAATTGAGCCTGTGAAGTTTTTCCAAAATAATGTCATTCAAGCCAGATCATATGCTATGACAAACAGTATTTTCAGTCTGTTGGCCACCAGTGTTTTCATTCATTTTGGGATGCCTCCATTTGTCTTTGTATTCTGTAACATTGAACATAATTCTCTGATGTTTCTATATTAACTTTAAATGTGTGCTAATTGGAATTGCTTTAGCCAGGTTTTTTGGGTTAGTACAATATATTCATACCAGGATAGCAGAACACTAGTGGCTGATATTTGTGCTATTGGTTTTCCATCAGCTGCCTGGGTTTACCATGCAAATAAAAGTCACAGAATGCTTTGGGTTGGAAGCGACCAGGAAGATCTAGTTTCAGCCCTCCTGATATGAAACAGGGACATCTTCCACTACACCAGGTTGCTCAGAGTCCCATCCAACCTGGCCTGGAACAATTCCAGGGTTGAGGATTCCATAGCTTCTCTGGACAACCTGTTCCAGTTTCTTACCACCCTCATAGTGAGGAAAATTTTATTGAAACTGGTTCACTTGAGCTGTGCTAATGTGACAATCATGCTCAGCAATGGTAAAAGAGGTTGCTGAGAACTTCTGGTTGAATACAAGGAATGTATTATTTTGCTATTCCCATGTCTGTCTTAGCTTTTTATTTAGCTTTTAATCAACAGAGACGAATTCTTGAGTATTTTTTTTCTCATCTGAATTACCTCCAGAACACCGTGTTTTGCAAATTATAAAGGCTCCCATCCTTCCATTGCAAAAAACATTGCCAAAAGTTGGGGTTTTTTGTCTGATTATAGCAGCTCATTCTTATTTCTATTATGCCCTATGCCTTTCCAAGTGAACCACCTTTAGTTTCCTTGGCAGAGTGATTATGCAGCAGCAGCATTCACAGTGCTACAGACCCATAGGGGAAAACCATGACTTTGCCATCAGCCCTGAAAAGGGGCAGTGTGAATAGGAATCGCTCTGTGTTTTATTGTCTGTCCTCAGTTTGGGGTAAGCACTAGGCACTAAGAACATCTCTCATGCAGCCCTGGCCTGGCTGGACCTGATGTAATAGGAAGCTCTGTCAACTCTCCCGACCCATCCCCTGGTAAAAGGTAACTCCATGTGTGCTCTTTTTCACTCTACTGCTTCCTAGTCGACAGAGGAACAAGAGGACTTCTTAAGGAATACTACTTCCCTGTGAGAACCATGCTTCAGCATACAGACACGACTTGACTCGGAGATACAGAGCACCAGCTCACAGCTTTTCTGCCTGCATCTGCTGTGCTTTTGACCTGTACTTACAGCTAACATGCCTGCATGAACACTACTACCCTCAGCAAGGGCTCTGCCTTGTTGTGGCACAAGTTTGTTTCCTATCTGGAAGGAAATAGTCTACAGCCTGTCCAGGCTGTAGCTCTCCTCCTCATTTTAAATCCTAGTAAAGGACAGCTACTGCAAAGTGTGCTCGTATTTCTTTGATAAGGAGCAGCCAGTTTTCAACATGATATATAACAAATACTGACCTTTTTTTTTTTTAACCTAAAATACTGTCATGCACTCTCACAATTTTATAAAACACAGAAGAGTATATTTTTGATGTGTCTAAGTGATATTAAAAGATGTTCAACTCATTTTGTCCCGCAAGAGGCAAGCAAGATCTGTTGAGTTGAACCAAGGTTGAACAGGAAATGTACAAAAATGCAGCCACAAGCAGGATTTGGGGGCTATGAGGCTGCATGTTCATTTTCTTTTGGGTAAGTTGGTGTGCAGGCTCCATAACTAAGGCTAAGAGCAGCAGATCTACAGTCTCCCTCAACTCAATGTAAAACCACGCCTGTTGTACAAAATTTAAAACACTTCAGAAAATATTTTTCAGGAAGAATTTTTCATTCTATCTGTCAGTGCATTTTTATGGAAATACAGGTAATGCAAAAATATGTGGCCAGAAATGCTAGTTCATCCATTTTAGAGTTAGTCTCTAAGATTTTTGTTCATATATCCAAATCTCTTGTAGCAGTAACTATTCTCTAGCTGTAGGAAACTCCACTTTTTAATAGGGAATTGACTTCAAAAATATTTTACTTGTAGCTAAGATGTATTGTGAATTCAGCAGTTAACCTGCAAAACACACCACTGAGATAGATTAAGAGATGGGAAAGCCTCTTCTTCCTTCATTACACAGTTCATGAACTTCTTGTCCCACAGTAGTCTGACAAATTTCTTCAAAGTTACTTACAGGTTCAAAACCAAACATCACAATACTATCTTCTATAGACAAAATAATATTCTGGTATATTGGAAACAATCCTGTTTCCCAGAGAGATCCTTTCTCTTTAACGGAGAGAGGGCAAGATAAGAGGACCAATGTTTTTGTGCCATGGTTTTCTCTTTGCGAGTTCAATTTCTTTCCTAGAGAAAGTACAGCAAAGAAGAAGGGAAGAAAAGTGGGAGCTGGATGATGTACAGACAAGCTTTATTAGGACAGGGCTAGGACATGTACTGGGATTTGACAGCTGCAACGTGCTTTCAGGTCCCCAGCACAAAGAACTACAAATCTCATGGCACATAACAGCGCTTCAGACAGACGTTGATTAATGTCAAACTGATGTGAAATGAAAAGTTTCTTTTCAGTTTGTCAGATCACAGCTTTTTGATTTGGGCTGAGCTGGCCTGAAACAAAACATTCTGTTTTAATTTTGCTCATTCAAAACCATACAATGTCTTTTCCTTCAGTGGCAATTTCTGGAGTTTTTTTCCTGTTTTCTAATACCTGCAAAGATCCAGTTAGATAAAAAATATCTGTCCACCTTCAGTTTTTTAAGGATTGAAATCTCTGTCTAATATCATCATAAGGCATATGTTTGGACTGCAGATGATGGAAAGCCCTCTGGAGAGAATTGAAAGCCCTCTCCTCTGCCCTTTCTGACTTCCTGATGCTACAAAATATAATCTGACCTGCACAGCTTGACCAAAATCTCAGCAGGCCTGGGGTATAACTTTAAAATGCCACTTTGAATCAAATCCATGTATCAGAAGGTTCTCCCCAAATCACACTGCTTTGTTCATCTAATAATGTTGCTTTTCACTAAAATTGCAGTAGGAAAAAATCATAGAGCCGCAGTACACATATTTTCAGCAGGATTTAAAAAACATTACCCTTAAGATAACTTAGAAGGATAGATTCCTTGCAATACAAGAAACATTTTTGTTCCAAAGTCATCTAGGCATTACCAAAGAACCGAACTAAATTTGGGTCACTTGCAAATCATTTTACAACACAAATAGGAATATGCAGCCACATATTTAATAAGGGAAATAGCAAGAGTATGTGCCACATGTGTGAACTATAGCTAAATCAGCATTTTCCTAGAAACTGCCATTAGCTGAACAGTATTTAAACTCAGCAAAATTTGCTTCTTTTTGTTTCATGAAGCACTTCTGAACCCAGCTGAAAATATTCAGAAAATATTACAAGCAAAGCATCAGCACTCTCTAGGTACCTTCTCATATGAAGCCTCAGGTGGAGATGTTTAGAATGCTAGTTCTGGATGTGGTCACCTATGTCATCTTTTTCCTCTGCTTGGAAAAACAAGAACATATGTAGAGCAATTTTGTGTTGACTTCAAGACCAGGCCATCTCCAAAGATCTCCACAGACAAAGGTGCAAAGTTTATATTTGCAGTTGAATAAAAGGCTTCCAAGAGATAGAAGTAATTGTGAAGATATTCCTTATTTGGCTAGCAGCAGTTTCAAGTAATTTTTGTCTGTACAGAGTTCTGCCAGGCCTAAATTAAGTACATGAATGACATAGAAATGTTTTACACTGTGTAAAAATATCACTTGAGTATAACCTAATTTGTACATTTCTCTAGAATTAGGGGAAATATCAACATTGCATTAGAGTCAGGACAAATAATTCAGTTCTTTTTCTGGCTAAACAGACACAGTCTGATTAAATTTTGCTTAAAGATTAATATAGTCTATATATGTTTTTTGCAATATCCTTAAAAATAATAGTATTAAACTATAATCTCAGTCATTATCTGCCTTTTCTTCTCAATAAGAAAGCAAAGTCTCCTAGAGTGGAGCCATTATATAAATTGTACTGTTTAGTAATAGCAGTGTTCATTATGAGAGGCTTAATTATGGTCATCATTTACAAAAAAGTCAGTCTTGCCACAGAAAGCATAATAATGAATGCCTCTTGTTTAAAAATTAACAAAACATTTTTTTCTGAAGGTATGAAGTCTACTAGTCTTCAGGATGTCATCACTTTTATTCTTCTCTTTCAAAGAATTAATATTAATGAAAATTGTGTTACAAATAATTGCAAAATTAGAGCTTTTTTATGGTGTACTTGGATATGTTTATTTATTTACATGGAAAACCATGCAAAATCCAAAAAAGGGTACAAGAATAAAAGACAAGTCATTTTTAGTTATGCAGGGATTATTTTGTATACAGGATCAAACCGAACTCTTAATTACACTGGTGCAAATAAATGCCAAATTTAATACTATTCTAATTTACAGAAGAATTGTCAGGAGCTTTCTTATTTCTAGGGACTAATACATGATGTGAGAAGCCTAAATACCAACTTACTGTGTGTTCCTCGAGGGGCAATGTGCTCCAGTAGAGGAGTCCAATGCAGTACTTATGTAAAGGGCTTAAACTGGGTTTATAGGCATGGGCCTAGGCTTTACAAGCCCAAAAATCATTAGGATTAGTTTTAGCAGGTCAGGAGGATGGAAAGAAGATTTTAGCTTTCGGAAGAACTTATATTTTAATGTTTTTTGTAACAGGCTTTAGTTGGCGTGTAAATTGTACCATATAATTTCAAAAATAAAACAGTTTGTAGTGAGCTCACTGACATTTTACATGCCAGTTTTAGCTCAGCTGTAGTAACATTGAGTTTGGCAAAACATGGATTCTTCATTAGAAGAGGCATTTTGCCCTTAGCTAACCTGGCAAAGCACATTGGAGGCTCATGCTTTTGAAACTTCATAAAAATTACCTGGGTTTGCTTCTTGCAACCAACAATATAAAGAACATGGAATGAAAAATTTTTGCTCCACTGTATCAAAGGAATGTCTCTGCGTAACCAGTTCTATCTGTGATGGTTCTTTGTGATCACTTTTGGGATCAGTCTGCAAAGATAAGGCTCAGACTAGACTCGGAAAATTCTTACCCTTCCAGAATAAATTAGCAAACAAAAATACTGCTGGCAAAGAAAAGGGTTTAGAAGCTAAAACGTTAGGATAATTAAATGCATATTTCAGCAGTATTTATTTGGCATTGATTGGCTGAGGCCACTTACTGTGAAGAGTTGAATACTTAATTCAAGTGCTAGACATCTCCTAACAGAGATGACCTTGGGGTCATATAATTGTTACAGTAATTTATTTAGTTGAAGCAAACGAATGCATTCTCAATTAGCTTAGCAGGCATTATAATAACATTATTGAAATTTATATTTGCTTATGTCACTCTTCTGTAAGAATAAAGTTATTGGAACTGTTTGCCTGCATTTGTTCCCCAGTCCATGATTCTTCACAGAAGAGATGTGGAGGTTTTCTCCTCCTGATTAATATGTGTCCAATCCCAATGCTGCAACTACTGGCATTATCACTCAAGGAACTGTGGGATATACAGCAGTATTACTGGGAGAAGACAGTGTTACTTACTTAAATCTCTCTTGTGCTGATTTTTCCCCCTAATATGTATTCTAAAATTTATTCCATGAATTGGTGCCTGATGTGGGGTTATTCCACCTTTGGGGCTCTTGAAGTTTTATCACAGATATTTTATTTTCTAGGGACATTTTTTTCCTCACTGCTTTAATCTGCTGTCAGTATAAAATTGGAATCCACTAATTCAGCACTGCTCTACCTCAAAAAAGCTGCAGTCCTCTGATCTAAACTTCCTAATGTATTTTTTTAAATTCTCAAATATTGATACATTTTCAGCATTCAGTGGTGGGGTACATGCCAAAGAATGTATCTTAGGCATAATGTATATACCCCATATGGCAGCATAAGATTTATGGAAACTTGAAATCTGGAGTTGTCCGTTACAACCAGCTACCATCAGAAATAAAGCAACCATTGTGATTTTGTAGAAATAGCTCCATAACAGAGCCAAGGAAAACAGGTTGCCAAAAAATTTAAGGTTTGTCTGTCTTTCAGCAACCAGAACATTGAGTCTGTAGAGGCTCTCTCTGGCCAAGGAGAGAAGCCAAGCATGATTTCCTGAGCTCTGCCAGGAGAGGTCTCTGCAGGATGCACTACAGCAGGAGGTGCTGGGCAGACTCCCTTTGTGTGGTTCCTGTCTTCCCCTCTGGAAAAAAAACACATGAGGTAAGTTCCAACTCAACTCTAGTTTGTCGGCAGCTCAGTTTCATCACATGCTAACTTTTATACAAATTAGAAGTAGGTTTGGAAATCCTTTAGTGTTTAGAAACAGACTAATCAAGTTGTTAAAACAGCCTGACTGTATTGATTTGCTCCATTTCTAATAAATAATAATCACATACCCCAAGGAACATTTGAATGAAACAAAAAGAACCATGTCTTCCTATCTTCCTTGTGGTATTTACTAATCATGCAGAGCACTTGCACCCATACTTTATTCTCTTACTTGTACACATGCTTAAACATTTCTTTGAGCAGAGTTGGCTGTCACTCAGTGTGTATAAAAAGAATGCCTTGATCGTCTTATTTTCCCAGCCATGTGGAATCTTCTCCCACTGTTTTCCTCCTTGTGAGAAGGCTACACATGCACACAGCACTCCCAAAAGTCAGAAAACATTTGGGGGTCAAGGAAATTTTGTATAACCTGCTTAAAATTCCATGTGATATAGAATATCTGTCCTTCAAAGTGCACAACAAACAAAATTGTGTTTAATTTTTCTAATATTTTGCAGTCAGTGATGGTATTGAACTTAACATATAAATGCAGATGATTTTGTAGCCAGTGTCATTTTACAAAATTTTCTAAGGAAAAGATGCTTTCAAATGAAGCTCATTTTTCTCCCTATAAGCTGTGAAATTGTACAACTCTGTCTGCAGAGTTTTGGGAGAAGACTTTAGGAAATAAAAGAGTTGTTTTCAGTCTAAAGCTCCATATTGACTAGGATAATTGATAAGAAAAACCCAATCAGAAATTTACAGTCATAGGAGAAAACATCTTAGGAGCAGTAAGCAGTATGTTTTCCATTTACCAGTTAGTGATTTGAAAGAAATTGACAGCAACAGTGAATGAGCAACTTTGATCAGGATACTTATGTTGGTGTTGGAACATGGATTTCAGTGGCTCTCTATGGACACTGGGGCTTGGAGGTTGACTATGATTTCCAAACAGTTAAAACATATTTTCTGCCCCTTGAGTCCATTATGATATTTCATTGTAAAAAGATGATTCAGTGTTAGGAAAACAATAATCCTAAATGATTGTCCTTCCTTTCCAGTAGAATTTCATCCCCTCTTAATCACTGAAAGGTGCTTAAGCAATTTTCTCTCTGTCTCAACTCACACTCTACTCACTGTGTGAAGCCTCCTGTTGATGTTATACTAAGACCTTTGGGCCAAGAAAAAGGGTATTGAATCTTACAAGTTAATATGCACATACACCTTCAAATTAATAATGTGTGGTCTTTGCAACAGCTGTGAGAGTTATGGTTTATTTCATGAAATGCCATATTCTATTGAAGAAAGAATATTTTTGTTCTGACTTCCACTTCTTTGAAAGAAATAATTTGCAAGAAATCTTCTGTAGGTTATGAGACCTGTTTTATAGCAAATGCTGTAATATTGTACTAAAGCATTCTGGAACACCAAGGTTTACCACATGGATTTTACAGTGACTGTTGCAATGTTCTGTGAGATTGCTTTATGTAAGCATTTTCAGTCTACTGAGCTCAACATTAGTTTAAATACCGGAGTAGCGAATGCTGTCTTACCTATGTAGATCCAGCATAAGTGGGCAGAGCTTCACTAACTTGGAAGAAATCAAATCCACTCGCACAAAGTCTGACCATGCCCATAGCAGAAACATCAAATCTCTTTATATGAGATAACCTGTAGTCTATATATTTATTCCGCGACAAGCCAAATACTTTAACTTAGTGGTGGAAAGGCTGGAAGAGAGGAGTAGAGGAACTCTCTCCCTCACTTAACAAAGAAGTACTAGGCAATCACTAAGATGCTTCCCCAGTGCTGTGTTTCTGTGGTGTGTCTTCCAGGGACTCTCTACCCCTGGCAGCTTGGAGGATAGTATCCGAGCACCAGCATTGCTGCCCTCAGCCTTAGTCTGTCTCACAGTGACAGCAGAGCTCCTCACCACCATTTTTGCCCTCTGGCCTCTCCCAATTAAATTCGCTGGGCAAATGGCAGTAGAAGAAAAAGATTTTCCTGCTGATTGTGTTGTTCCATTTGCCCATATTCTGTATTTTGATAGAGAAGAGGTATGCTAATGTCCTTACAAACAATTTGATGGGTGAGGGTATGGGTGTTAAGGTCTTTGAAATGGGTCTTAATGTCTCTCCTGACTGCAGGCAGCAAGTTTGTTACAGAGCCCAGATAGCCTGACTCCTGAAATAGACAAGTGGGTCTGCACAAGCTGAACTTTCTGAACTTTGGGGTAAAATAACAAGTTCGAGGGGGAATATGTGGTAGGCGGTTTGGGAAGGCTGTACCTTCCTAGTACCTCAGCTAATGGGGATAGAAAGAGGGCAACATGCGGCTGGGAGTTTAGAATAAAAGAAGGCTATGACCTCCAAAACCTTGAGAGAGAAAATCCACGGGTATGTGCCCCAATGGACTCTCTCCCTTCATTTGAATAAAGTTGCAGGACTCCTCTGTCTCCTTTATGGACTCTGGCTTTTCATAGTGTGATTTTCTGTACAATTTTGTGCTCACAGAAATTCCACTGCCCACTGAAAATCTGTCATCTCGGACTGTAGTAAACCGCACAGACAAAAGGAACAGAATAGCAGGGAAAAGATGACATGGAAAATCTGTGATGTTTTGAGTAGTGTATTGAGAAGAATTCCTCAGGTCTAGGTTTTCCACTGGTACAGGTTATCTTTTCCTGGCATTAACGGCATTTGGCGGGTAAGTTTCCTTGGAAAACTTACATACCTTTGTGTGCAGATGCATGACCAGTAACCATATGAGGAAATCATCATGCTTGTAGTGGAACAGTAGGTTTCCCGAAGACAGAGCACATTCTACCTCTTGGTAGAAAAGACACCTTTCATCTCTACAGTTAAGACAATCCTGAGATATGGGAATTCAACATTACAGTCTTGCTGAAATGAAAGTGCCACGGGTTACATCAGTACATTTTTAATAAAATTCTGTTACATTGATCAATCTATGCCCTTAATTTAAAGATGAGATTAATTCCCCAAGACACACTATAGTATCATATTAATACTTGAAAATATCTTATAAATGCTTATTTTGTATTTGGCATAACTATTGTACCACTACAGAAAATGCTTCTATTGACCTTTAGAATACAAATTTATTGGTTTATCATGACTGACATATTCAGAATTACTCATTCTTGCCAAACACAGCATAACAACTTTTTAACATTCCCTTTTCTTTCCAACTGCTTCCACTTTCATTATATGAAATATAGCTGTATTATATACCCCCTCTCATTGCCTAACATGTTTTTTTCAGAGTTCAAAAAGATTTACATTTGGAGCTAAATGTTTCAGTGATTGCTCTGTTGGATTTCATTATACTAGTGTAGTTAATCAAAGCAAGTCTGGCCTTGCAACCATGATTCATTGTATGTTTTTTTGAACTTAGTCATTTATACTGAATGAATATACACATTATCACCGGAGTACCAGATTTTCTTTAACAGCCTGCACGACACTGTACTATAGTGCCTTAGTAAACTGCTTATGTCATGTGCACACTGCAGCTGGTTTTTTTTTTTTTTTTTTTTTTTTTTTTTTTTTTTTTTTTTTTTTTTTTTTTTTTTTTCCTTTTTGAGGAACTAATTGAAAGCCATTTTCCTTACCAGGGGAATGAGGGACTCACTGGGTGTATAGTCAGTGCTAGGGAATAATAGTTTGTTGTGGTCCTAATGATGGCTATTTCACTATACACAGGGATATTTTCAGATCTACACACTTTATCTATGCAGCTGGGTGGTCTGCACAATAGTCATTAATGAGAAATCCCCAAATAATCATAACATGCTCAAATTTGGCTGATGTTTATTCAACTATATGCTTAATAGAGGAATTCAGTTACAGGCAAGAGAATCACTGGGTTTGGTATGGCTGAGAAAAGATTTTGTGGTTTCTGTTTCTTTCTCCTGGGCAATCTAAACTATAGTTTTGCCACTTCTGTAGAGCAGGAAAATTCTTTTACCCTCCAAGAACTCCTGGAGGTAAAGCTTTAAGGAAATAGGCTGTGTTAGCTAATACTTTCTAACTAACTGTTTTGCAGAGTCTTATGCTGGCTAGCATCTGTATTTAATGTGCTGTCGGAGTTGAGTTAAAGCCTCAGCAACCTCTTTAAATGCTATAAATCAAACACACAGAGCTATTTAGCTGCCTAGAGGTGAAGATGGGTGTTTAGTAAGATTTATCTAAATGCCTAAACAGGTCAGGTACTTAATTCCCATTGAAATCGAATGACAGTACTTCAAATACCTCTATAAATCAAGATGCTTGTACTTCTGCCAACAATGGATTTTTGAAATGTGTTAATACTAGTACCTGCTATTGTCATACTTTTATTCTCTGTCTGGACTGAACACATGTGACAGTCATATGCTTTTAGTATAATGCGGAGGAAAATAATACTAGTAAAACCAGTTTTGACAAGTGTTTAGATAAAATTCAGGCACAGCTGACTGTGGTATCTCTGTATTCCTAATCTCTGCTTATGCACAGCTGGCTCTGAGTATGCACAGCATACTCTGTGGTGTTCACCATTTCTTTCATGGACAAAACACACCAGCTGTTAGGTTTTAGGTGTGACTGAGTGAGAAGCCAGTCTGTGTAAAGAGAACAATGGGGATTGTCCATTTAGCATCAGTTGCTTAGTAAAAGTAAACGTAGCAGGAAGGGAAACATTTGTAATCTTGCAGAGATTTCAGTATGTTATTGTCCTATGAAAACTGATGCCACATTCTAAGCTCAATTACTGTAATTTTGCATCCAGTAGGATAAATGGTTATAAATTAACTGGATACAGTTATGTAAGATGTACTTGGTTAGAAGGATCCTCCATTTATTTAAAGCCCCCGCAACAGCTCCTCTGACACAGCTCCTTTTAGCCTTTGTCGTAGAAGAAGTATATTACAAAGTGAGAAGTGATTTTCACCTCCTCAAGCAACCCTGAGGACAATAGTTAGACAGCCCAGCACGGAACAAAATCAATTTTGAGGACGACTATAGGATGGCTGTTGCTACTGTCATCAGCTTCATTTGCTACTGCCTAGGAACTATTTTTCGTCCTAACAAAAGGTACCTAACTGCATCAAACAGTTATAAAAAGGGGACAGAGACAAATAGAATGCAAATATCTACCCCTGGGACTGTCTTTGTGTCCTCAGTGTCACTTATCTGCCCTACCAACAGCATATTGTTAATTCATTCGCCTGTCTAAAAATGAGATTGTATATTGTCTTGGCTATGTGATAATGACAATCCCCTTTTGTGTTTGTTTTCTACAGACATTTGAATGATTGCCTTTTACTGGCACAAATGGTCATAGAACACATGCTTCCCTATCACATGTAGGGGTATTCACTAAAAACTAAATGTCATAGTCGCATGCGTAAGTATTTCTTTCCAAAGTATATGCTTGTTCTACTGCATGATTAGAAAGAATACCTTGTGACTTATCTGGCTTATCACAACTAACCAGTACAACCAAGTGGTCAAATATTTGCATACAGTGGTTTTGCATTAATCTACATGGTTACTTGAAAAAAAAAATTCAAATAACTAATGAATCTGGAAAACTGTGAGCTGTTTGCGAAAAGAAGGCAACATGTGTCTGATTAAATATTCATTGTGAATTATTCACCAGTCTCAAACTGTAGTAAGTGTTAAGATAAAAGATTTGTAAACTCATCAAATATTCAACAAAACTCACCAAGCCTGCTGCACTTTTTTTCTTTTTCTTTTTGGTCATGGCATTTCTGCTCATGAAAATATATTCATGAATTTACAAGATTTTACATGTCTTATGTTTATTTTCTGAATTAATAATTATTCAGCAGTTAAAGCAAATCTATATTTCCAATAGATCTGTGCTGTTCTGTTTTATTGCTTTACTTCAAAGACATATTAGTGTTGCACACAGATTAATACTTCTTAGAACACACAGCTTAATTTCTTTCCAGTGCATATCATTCCAACAACAAAGGAAAAGAGTAGACTATCCAGCTTTTCTGATATTAAGTTAAAAAAATGCGGGTAAGCAGAAGTAGTGTATAAATATTCATTTGTCTTACTCATCCTTGTAATTTTATAGGATTAATTTACTCACATGTAGAAGTTTTGTTATGTCTACTAAGCCCTGCTTTGAGGGTATGCATTGTCCTCATAAATGGTGTTTGGTTATTTGCTTCTGGTGAAACTTTACCCAAGGTACTAGGACTTATGTATGTAAAGATAGCTGGGAAGTTTCCTATGGATCCTGATACGGTAAAGATCCAACGGTAATCCCTATTGCAAGCACCTTAATTGCATTGTGATGAGTAGAATATGCATTTTTGGCTTTTTTTTTTTTCTTCTTTTTTTTTTTAATATCTAAACAGTGGAATATACAATTGTTGACTTTTCAGAACTAAACCAGCACTCAGTTAGATTGTTTTCCGCAACAGAAGTTTCACCACAGAAAGTCCAACTATATAATTTCCTGATCTCTTTATAGGAAGTGATTGTATTTTATGATATGATAGGAAAGGGTTTATTAGGGGGATAGATAGCCTTCTTAGATGGATTTCTTGAGAGAAGAAATCCAGTAGATCACTTTAAAGATTACTTTTTAAATAAGAAACGCTTGACTAGTGAAACTCTAATAGGAGATATAGTATGGATTTAACAGGATAGCATTACCTTTTTTTGTAAAACACACGAAGAATTATACTGTTTTACCTCCAATATTTGAAAGTAGTAAATCAAATGTGCTACAGAAAATATGAAAATGTCTTTTCAGAGCAATTAATTACAAATATACAGAATTCTTCAGGCAAACATCTCCTCCCCCCAGTTCTTCAGAAATGTGACTTCTGAAATCTAAAAACTAAGAAGAGGCAGGAAAAATAGCCTCTACAATTTTTTTTTTAATATATTGATAGTGTGTTATGATAAACTTCTACTTAAATATTTGGGAAGATGCTAAAAGTGTGTGCACAAAACCTAAAGCGACGGTTAGTATCAGATGGAGATACTGTAAGGCGGCTTATAAGGCTTGGTCTATTGTGTTGAGTGCTTTGTTATTGGTCACTTGTGTCTGTTGAAGATGTTCTAACGTTCAATGTCAATGACAACGACAACAGGATCCTGGAGTCAGGATCACTGCAGCACTGTTTGCATGTACTAGGAAAGATGCAGGCCACATTTCTTGATAAATCCAGAAGCACTAAGTGTAAAAGGCATCTTTCCTAGCTGTAGCAGTTAACTGCTAGTTCCAGGTAAGTATTTCCAGGCACCTGACCACAGAGTGTATTGATCTCTTACTCACTCACTCATTCATTCATTCATATTTATTTATTTAATTAATGTCATCTATAAAAATCGTGCTTACGAAGTGCATGAGGAGACGTCAGGTGAGATGAATGACCTTTATCTTGCTTCACCCTCAGTGATCTTGCTAGTTGACTCACGATTAAGAGAAATAAGCCCCACTTATCAAAATGAGACGTTTGAAAATAGGCACCTGACAGTACAGAAATGTATCTTATTAATTTTTGGGTTTAAGGCACATCTACATATATGATCATTTCAAATAAACTAATTTTCACTAAGACTCACTGATTTTAACTTCAGAAAATATTGTTTTAAGGCAAAAATACACTCAGCACCACCTGTATTCTTTGGTTCACTACATGAAATGGGAAGCACGTTGGAATACACCTCAGGGTATTACAAACAACATATCCTCCCATCTTGTCAGTATACTGCAAAAGACTTGCTGTTAAGACTACATCGGGACTCAAGTGAACAGGAAAATCTCCTTAAAATAATTAGATGTTTTAATAATGAAGTTTTAAAATGAACACAACCTAAGGAGAGACAAGCCATGTCCATGCCATAAGCTGCATGATGTGAAAAGTTTCCTGACCACTACCTACATGCACAAAGTTGTTGAGTTTCCTGTCATTTTAAAGGCTACGTATTAAAAATCAGGTTATTGTAGGACATAAGACTGCAAACCAACCTGAACAAGGGAAGGATAAGAAGACATGAACAGTTCTCTGTGTTTAGGAAAAAGGGAAGTTTCTAGAGCTGCAGTATTTTCCTTGGAGGCAGCACTATTTCTGGATATTACCAGAAAAAGACCACTTTGAGGCTGAGTGAGTTGCTATGAATGGCTGTGACAATTGGCTCAGGCTGTGGCATGACAAAGTGGAAGCAGTAGAATTTAATACAATGCCAGCAGATGGGTGCCTACTTGGGGGATCCTCACAGATGACCCTACATCTGAAAACCTTCTGTGTATGTTTTATGTAAGTCAATTGAAAAATTAATCTGATTTAATAATCAGCACCTCCTTAAGTCCTTTCTTGAAATGGGTCAAGGGATACGGGAAATCAAGGATGCCAGACAGAGAATAGAGAGAAAGCAGAGAAGAAAATAGTCGATACAATTATAGGCTTTGATTATTTTATCAAAAAACCAACCAAACAAACATAGAAAGCCAAAACATCCCAAGAATACCTTGCATTTATTTATTTATGAAAATAGTTTCTTATAGAAATAGTTTGTGCTGCGTTGTTATTACTATTAGTTTATTATTTCATTTTTCCAGAAAAGCACATTTATTTTCTCTGACCCAGGGGAAAGCATGCTTTCCTTTGTAAGCTATTTTGGCCGTGTTTAGCCCTTTCTGTCATAGTGTTCTGCTGTGCTGATATTAATTTAAATGTATAAACTACAAAATTATTTTAGCCATGTAAAGTTTTTCTCAGTCACAATTAAAGACAAAAGACAGATGTGTCACCAATGTTAAGGAAACTTGCCTGTCTGACCATCGAGGAACAACTCTGGCAGTCACTCTCTCACCACCTGAACTGGGACTGAGGCCCCTTCACAGCTTCACCCTGACACTCACACAGCCAGAACAGATTCCCAGACCAGCGTGACCCCACGCTTCGCACAGCAGAGTCTCAGACATCTTGATCCTTAAAATAATTTAATCATGGTGTAATAACTAAACAAAAAAATAACAGCTTGAGATGTGTGCCTCTGAACGGACCCTGAACAAAGGAACCCCTGGGGTTTTATGCCCTCACAGACTAAGGAAGGGAAAACCTGGGTCTCATAGGCTCCTTCTGTGTCTCAGTGTTCATCCACCTGGCTGGGCCACAGGTTCCTGAGCCCCTTGCTATAGAAATGGTTGGCAGTTCCCACCCTCTTGCCCGGGGCTCTTGCCCCCCAGAGCTCAATCTGCAGCTCCCACTGCAGCTGCACCCAGAGCTACCTCACTGAGTGTATTCTTCAACCACCACCCTCCTCCACCCTACACACTTTATCCTAAGCATCATTAAGCTGGGTTTAATTCCTATTTACTTATTTTTCTCCAAATCTCTTGGGCCCTGTGCATCATTATCTTCAATGAACATCTTTAGTAAACAGGACATTTAAGTGTATTTGTATTGTTCTGTCCTGTTGCAGTTGTTTAATTGATTGGATCACATGCTGCTCTGATAATTTAAAAGAGAAAAGGTTTTTACAGCAAAATATGTTGGAATGTTTTGCAACAGCAGACTAAGGAGAGAGTTGTATTTGTTTTGTTTATTTTCTGATGTATCAATTTTCAAATGCCTTGGAGATTGCAGAATCCACCCCACTCCCTTCCGATCATCTTGACTTTGAAGGTTCAGGATTAATCACTTCCATTGCATAAAGAATTCATTTTTCTTTATGATGAAGAATCTTCTGAGGTTAATTTGAAAGTGCACTTGAGTTAAAGCCTGCAATGGAGTACTTCAGGTTACACAACACATGACCTTGAACCTTAAATCTCTTGGCTTGTTGCTAGTCTAGGATAAGGCAATTGTATTACTGATACCAACAGACAAGATTGGTGCTTCCTGCCATCTTGACAGTTCTATAACTTCAGGCTGATCTTCAGGTTTGAATATTACTGTATTGTTTATTTGATGAAGTTTGCAACAATTACAGTAACTTGAAAATTCTGTCTTCGTGGTAGAAAGAAATTAAGTGATTGTTTTGAGCATAAATCCGTGCATGCTTTAAGTAAAATAACAGATCAGAATATTGAAGACTAGTTGATCTATATAATACAGGGTTTTCTTTATGTCTCAATATGTGGGAATTGAAATTGGATTGGGACTGACGGACAGTCCTCTGTAAAACAACATGCTAGTAGCAGAGTGAAGCGAGGTTGCTCACATTCACTCCACCACTACCCCCTAATCCCAACTACTAGTCATAGATATTAAATAGCTCTTTGTGCTGTGTACTTTATAATAGTCATATCCCATAAAGTTCCAATTATTGGTAGGTGACATGATACTATATTTCCAACTTGAGTTTTCTAATGAAAAGCCTACTGGTTTTATTTTGGAAAATTAGTCCACAAACCATAAGAAGTGAAGTTTTAGGATCAAATCTTAAAAAAAAAATGGAAGCTGAAGAACCACATGAACAATGCACACTGTCTCCACACATGCATGTAGGCATTTGTCCACCTGCCTATTTCTTACAGCTCCAGTAACACAGACAGGCACTTTAAATCAGATGTCAATTTTTGCATATGCTACTTGGACCCCCTGCTATGAAATTCTGAATGCACAAACATTGTTGGTAGTGCTTTTTGTATGTAGATATTCAACTAATAATAGTAATGAATCACTTGAGATTTCTGTTGATTCTCTACAGCGTTTTTTGTGAGCTTCATATCTAAGCACAGTGAATCTGAACAATGCTAACAAATCCAGATGGTAGGTTTTTACACTAATTTTGCTTAGCTAGAAGTAGCTGCTCAAGACAGAGTTAGAGACTAATACTTGTGGAATTAGGCCCTGTATATTAAGTCCTCTTTCTCAGGGATTTCAACAGCATTAATTAATTTTCATCATCCTGCTGTGTGTAGCTAAAAATTTTACTATCCCCATTTTATAGATGGATAAAATTAGTCATTTAAAGGTTAAGTGATTTGTGCAAGGTCATGTAGTAACTCTGTAGCAGGGCTGAGAACAGAATTAGAAGTCATAACCTGTGTTACCTTGAGCTAATGACGAGTCCACATGCCACGTGTTATCCTTTCATAAACGACACATATTCAGACAAGGGCTGACTATAAATTAAGTATTTAAGAGATTCTTTATATAGCTCTTCATATTGTATGTATCATAAAGAGGTTCAGGTGCACCTGATGAAACACTGGATTTTCTGAGCTTAGAATTAGCCTTCTCCTCTTTAGGTCTATACTTCTCAGTGGGTGAAATGCATAACTACGTAGCAAAATTAACTGTACACCAAACGCTCAGTTAATCCCAGTGCTTGTTGTAAAAGTCTGTGTACAAGACCATAGAGAAGAACAAATCAACTAGATTAGATGAGCGACAACAATTTCCATGGGAGTATCTGAAATTAAATTCTTCCTTCTATCCTTAAGAGACCATGACTGCCTTGTGTGTTGAAAAACAGAAGTTCTTGCAGGGTCCAGAGTGAGTAGATTTTCCAAATCTCTGAAAGAACGCAAAGAGTCAAGAAAATCTTCCATTGTTGCAACACATCATTTCCTACAGTTGCCAGTAATGCTGAAACCAACAAAATTCTCTGTGGCTGTCTCATCTATATAATTCAACAGTAATTGTATTGCTTTGGGACAGTCATTACCCTTCTTCTTGCTTCTGCTTGTCACTGGGAAAAAAAAAAAGTCTGTGTTAAAAGACATGGCCCTGACTGGATTTGTGGTGGTGGGGTGGGGAAACCATGATATTCCAGGCATTTGTTTATGAAGAAATTATATTTTTCAGGTTCAGATAAAGCTTATTGTTTCAACCTTGAGAGAAAAGACAAGATACAGATCCCTAATACTTTGGTAAATTAAAATAAAACAGAATGTGAAGGCAGCAATAAGAGAAAGGAAAATGTCACTGCTTTAAAATAATTTAAATGTTACTTAAATATAATTAAAATATATCATATAAGGAACTGGCTGAATTACTAATTAGAAACAAAGTGTCAGATAGTACTATTGCAGGAGCTAGCAGTCAGCTGTCAGTGACCTGTTTTTCTAGTTTACATTCTGATGGTACCCAAAAAAGTCATCAAGATAAGGACTGAGTTATCATTTTTCATTTTTTTCCAATGTGTATTTTACTAGGCACTATGAAAACATACAATAAGAGCAGTCCCTGCCCAAAAGACCTTACACTCAAAACCAGTTAGTGGGATGATAAAAGGGTAAAGTAGTATCTCAGTGGTTTCATTTCCTTCACTTTCAGAAATTCACTTATTGTCATTTTTATTACAGTAACAGGGAATGAGGAAGTTGAAAATGCCTGAGGGAGGTGAAGAAAGAGCAGAAAATGAATTAGAAAGGAAAGAGGACACCAGAGTGGAGGTGTGCAGTAAGACTGAATGTCAACAGCAGAATAGAAAAGAACGGATGGAACTCAGCTGGCAGACAGGGAGCTAACTCAAGCTAGGAAAGTATTTTAGAGTGGCTCTGAGGAAGGGGCTTCCCTAGGAAATTTTAAAAGCGCAGGGACTCCCAGAAGACTCAAACTCTTCTTTCTTCTGACCTATACTGTCCTAGTGATGCACTACTAAATTTGTAACACCAATTAGCAATGGCTGGAGCTTCAGATTAATTCTGGTGCTGATGTTTTGGTTCTCCTGGTTACAAACTACTTTGACTCTTCCAGCACTTATACCTGCCCCTAAATTGCCTGCTTCCATTATTTTTAATGATTGCAGAGATACTCTGTTGTTGGGGTGATTTTATTTTAGTGAGCATATTTGGTCAAAAATGTTGGGGGGAGAATGGAAGATACTGGTAGGAAGGGAGGTGTGCATTTAATATATTGATGTGAGGCCTGTAAGATCAGAGATAAAGCACAACCATTACCTTCTCCTACCTGTGCATTACTAGCCATTACTGAATGACATGGTGCAGAAAGGCTGTTAGAGAAGGCTAATGCCTGTACAGCCAGTGTAATGAAGAAATGGGAGGTTTAGGCACAGGAAACCACAGCTCCAACAGAAGGAGCTGAAAAGATATAGATAAGATTAGTGACATATGTAAAGGCACAGATAATGTGTGACAGAGTCTGCCCAGCTGAATAGGCTGAAGCCAGCAGTAATAGGAAGTCCATGTTCTCCCTAATCCTCCCAGATAAGCTGTTCCATCCAGAATTATCAGCCAACAATCTTCAGGGTATCAGGCTGAAAATGAAGTTTCAGACTGCTTTGATTCCTCATCCATAAATGAGAAAGTGCCTGAAGGATCTTTATTTATTCTCGCTCCCTCCGAAACACTCTTCAAAAAGTGCCAATATACTAGCAACAGATGCATAAAGCCTCGCTTACTTTGATTGACAGAACATGATATAAAGCAACTCTCACTTGACATTTCAGTTTCATAAGGCTTCAAGCAAGTGTGTGTGTGTGTAACTTTAAAACTTCACAAGGAAAGAAAAGGGGATATATGCAAACTTCAAGAAAATGTTTTCTGAATTGAGTACAACACATCCCTTGTTTCAAGATCTTGTATGACAAGTAATTTCAGCATATTGTTTCAGTCCTGTGTTTATGAAATGCCTGCAATATTTGCACTGTTGGTTTTTGTAAACTTTCAAAATAATTGATATAGATGTCCCCAGGAAATATGTTTAAATTGAAAGGAAAAAGGACTTTAGAAAGAACTTTCAAAATATGAATGAGCATGAAAAGGAATATGGATTCATATCTTTTTTCAAATAAATTAGAGTTATCAAAAAGGTAAAGGAAGAATTTTTGTTGGGTTTTGTGTTTCTATTTTATACAGGGATGAAGGGAAAATACTGGCACCCACCTGTAGCATGCCTGTTTTCCTGATGTAACTACTGTAGTCTAACTGCCCTGAGGAAGTCTTCTGGGCAATGGTTATGAGAAGCATTTGCACTGTGTCCTCATTAGTTTTTATGCTTTAATACATTTTTTCTATTTTTACACATCGTTTGCCTGGAGCTTCCAGTGACAATGTATTCTAAATACGTGAACACTCCGGAACATTGGCAATGCTTGGGGATTAAACAATTTGTACCTGGAGAGAAAGGAAACTACTTGAAAGAATCTATAACCCTCAACCCCTTATGATAGGATGTATCGGCTCTTGTTAATGAGGAATGCTTTTCACCTCCGAAAGAAAGAAAGAAACAAAAACCCTCTGTATGTAAGTTTTGTTGGAGAAAAGAACAGAACCATGATCAAAGGGAACTGGCAGGTTTCTTACTTTTTATTTACAATGGGCAACCAAGATAATTAAATAAAATACGACTAGTGGAAGAACACTAGAAAATGGAAATTGTTCCTGAATATTAACAGGAAATTTCAAAGAAAGCGTAAAGAAATGTAGATGAAGCATTCCAACTTTTCTTTCCTCTGGTTCCATTTCTCCTCCAATAAGCTGTAAATTACCTGCCTCCAAACCTAAAAAAGTGCTGTTTGCACCTGTTAATCAAATGTCAAAAAAGCTACTAATTTTTTCAGAGCTACTAATATTACAGAATATTAATTATAAGATAAAATAATAATAAACAGCTAATCTTTTCAGAAATAATCATAATTTTCAGATTTTGTAAGACTTTTTCAAGGCACTAGCTTTTCCAATGCTACAAGCACAATTTTTCTACTTCCTCTTATTCTTACTTGACCCTATTTAATGTAACAAAGGTAAGTGATTGAAATGTCTGATGCTGTATATTCCTACAGGAAAAAGAGTAAAACTGAAGGAGATTTCTTTTAGTACTAATTGTAAAACAGTTACATTTTCAGGAAGTATATGTGAGTTTTGAGAGCACTAAATACATTCATGATTGGTTCTTCATCATGTTTTGCATTTTCCATTTTGATTTGTTCTATTGGCATCTCTTGGTAAAGAGAAAGAATTTCTCTTTACCATGTCTGTTGGTTAACCTGTGCAGAAGAGTAGTAGCAAGTCATTACCAAATCACTTACAGGAATATACTCTAAAATGAATGCCCCTATCACTGAATACAGGGACAGGACTAAGAGAAATCTCCAACCCAAGAAATTGTGTGGGAGAATCTGGGTATTGGGGAATGAGTCTTGGCTAAAGCAGAATTAGAAAGGGAAAGCAGTAAAAGTTAGAAGAAATGTATGTTTAGAAATGGATACTTCATCTTCAAATGCAGACAAAATGTGCCTTTCTTACTTTTTCTTCTTTCTTGTCCTTCACTACTGGACCATACAAATATTTTCTGAATTTCTAAAACTGACAACCTAGAAAATAGGATTCCTATGCCCAGCTTTTTATCACAATATATTGTAGAAAACCAGAACTTAATTATGTTTCTGCACTCTTAACTATAAAGTAGTAGGAAAACTGTCCTTTTACTACACTGTTGAAAAATAGTAAGTAGAGAAATAAACTAATATTTACAGTGTTAAATGTCCAGTTGAACACTGCAGAACAGCAGTGGCAATAATGTCCATGTTCATGTTTGGAGTCATGAGACTCAAATGTAAGTCCCACCAAGGTCAGGAGGGATTGTCCTTACTCAAGTGACATTGGAACTGAATCCTTTTTATGTATCTTTAGCCATGTTATCAATTCAATTAGTGGACTTAAACAGATATTGACCTTTTTAATTCACAGGTGGCAGCTCTTGTGAGTGGGTTTAAGACAAGTTTGTAGGCATTGCTTAAAAGTTTTTCTCAGTTGCAAATGATCCTATGTACATTGCAGCTAGACTGTCTGTGGATACAGAAAAATACCTTCATGTACCACATTTATTTTAAGTGAATAGTATTCCTCAGCTATGCCTTAGGATGAATTTCAACTGGCCGAGAAAAAAAGCACAATTGGAAGATGGCTCTTTGTGTACCAGTGAGTGCCTGCTTTGCCTACGTATCACATGCGAGACAAGGCAAAACGAGAAAAAAGAGATTAAGGGGAAAAGGATAGGTCCAGTTGATTTTAAACAGGTATTTGAAGACATTATTTTGAAGACAAACAGGACATGGAAAGGATTAAGAAAACTATTGGGTTTCTCAAAGCTTTATGGCAAGGCTGTTTCCTCCACTTGTGTGGTTAGGTTAAATAAAGAGGTGAAAGCTAGTAAATCTCCACCTGTTTGTACTGCCCAAATTTAGTTACTGTAACTCAAGTCCCCAGTGTGTTCTGCACAATGCAAAATACTTTTGGGAAGTGCTGACATGGTGGCACAACTTGTATTCCAAAAAGAAAAGAATAAAAAAAAAACAAGAAAAAGAAAAAGAAAAACACCAGCCAAAGAGGAGCTCCAGCATAGAGCTAAAGAGTTAAAATAATTTGAAATGACACACAAAGTGCTCCTATAGTTTTAAAATGTTAATCAGTTTTGAAAGTGTAAGTCAACCCCTGCTGATAAAGAAAATGAATACAGGAACAGAGGAAAAATTGGAGTTTCTGAATTAAGAATCTGTGTGGCTTTTCATCAACACTTGGTAGGCAATCCAAACTCAAGCCTGTCATCCAGCAGACTGGTACACAACTCTGTATTTTGCATTACATATGCATTCAGAACCACAATACCTACCTGTGTTTCTGTGGTAGCCATTTTTACTACGCAGGTACAGGGATGACAAAGGACAGCATTGAGACATTTAGAGGTCTCTCTGAAAGTGCCTGAACTTACTGATTGCTTTCACTGCCAATTACCATGATTCTAACAAAGATAATCCCAAGGGAACTATCACCTGCTCTACATCCCTTACTCTGGCTGATTTAATGCACGTGGAATAAGAGACAAGGAAAACGGGAAGCTGTTACTGCTCTGTGGGTATTTGCAGAGAGGCATCCTATATTCGCATCCTGCCACAGATGCTTCAGTGTAGAAGGAAGGAGAGAGCTCTAAATTACATCAGCTTAATCTTGCAATAGAAATGCAAAGAGACTTTGTCATTATTTTTTTCCAAGTTTCCTGTTTTTTGTTGGTTTTTTTGTTTTATTTTCAGGCTGACTTTTTCTTGATATTTTTAGTTTTTAGTGCTTAATTTGATAAAGTACAGCATGAGGACTGCAGATTATTAATTCTGAAGGAACCAAGCTGATGAAAACCCCATTCAGGGAGAAAGTGCTCACTGTAAGAAGCGCATGGCATAATTTCTGTTGATTATCTATTACAACAAAGGTGGGAGAGATATAAAAAACAAGCAAATATACAGCGTATTTTTCTTCTTTTGCTGTAGTCAAGAAGATGCCTTAAACTTCTTGCACAAAGACAAAAATACACAAAACAGACTTTTCTCATTTTAAACTGGCATTTGCTTTCTGCTTGTTTATTTTAAATATGTCGCATTTTATAAATTCAAGACTTGTAAGCTCAGAGTGGGATGCCTCTAATTGCCCCAAGCAAACATCTCTGATTTTAACATTCTATTATGCATGGATGAAAAGCTAAGCTAATAACTAATTTTCACCCTCACAACACTGCTATCTCTGACAAAATTAAAAGCGATTGTTTCTAAGGGATGTTTACTAACATTAGCCCAAAATGGACAAGTGGGCAAGTCAGGAAATAAAGTGTGATCCTGCATTAGAACATTAGAACTAGGCAATTTTAGCACTGCATGTAAGAAACTACACAATATTCAAAAGAGAGGAAATGACACAGGCAGAGAACGCATCATACTAATCAACTAAGAGCAACAGAGGAAAAGACTGTGAAAGAAACACCAAAACAATTCATAAATGAGCATATAGTTTCACACGGTCTGTGAATATTACACAATCTTTCTTCATCTTTATGTCCAAACTGGATGTGTTGTGTATCACCACAGTGTATGTGAGACTGTGTGTAACAACTATGTAACAGAGAAGAAGTGATATTTTTTTCTCTTCTTTCACATTCATATGAGCTCACATACAGAAATTTATCTCCTTATAGTGAAATAATGTAAATATTTTTCATCTTGATAAGTACACCCACTTAAGGAGCTCTCAATAGAAACTGAAATAGTATATCTGGTCATGTAAATGATTCCTTTGTTCAACTTCATAACAGTTGCTGCGAGTGCACTGCCTTTTAGCTTAGAGAAAATACACACCTGTTTGTGATCACTAAAGATGCTATGGTACTTTCTATGCAGATGCTTGTGAATGTCTGTGTCAAAGTTAGATTGTGACTTGTGTATCAAGGTCAACCTAAACTTCCCCGTGTGGTTTGTCTTGAGGCTGTTCTCTGTATCCTTTTCTCTCCAGGATGTCTGTGCAGTGCAGCTCTGAATGGCCTAATAACTATCTCATTTTATCTTGTGCCGTATACAGCTGCATTTCAGCAAATAAATTAATTATACTAATCCATGCTTTTCTAGTTTTGTTTTGTTTTATTGTGTTGTTTTACTTAGTTTTGGGTGTTGGATTTCTTTGTTGGTTTGTCTTCTGGGTTTTTTTTCCTGAAGTGCTGTGCACCTTTAGAAGTCCACTGAGATTTCAGGGCTGTACAAATTCTCTTACTCATTATCATTGCTGGCAACATGAAGATGCTGTTTAAATAGAAAACAAGGCTAAAAATTCTGGATAAGAGGAAAGACACCAAGAAATTCTCCTGATATTTAATGATGACTGCAGATGAAATTTAACTATAAGGTTGACACATAAATTAGTACGGGCATTACCAGACACTGTGTAAGTTGTGACGCATCTCTTAGTGGCGGAATAGATAACAAGATCAATTGCCCATTTTAGCTGAAGAGACAAGAGTGGCCTAGACAAAAAATAAACAAACAACAACAACAACAAACTGCCCCCCCCCCCAAAAAAAAACCAAAAAACCAAACCAAAGGGAAAAAAAAAAGTGGATATTGCATGAACCATACCCATTTGCCCATGGTTTGCATCTTGCACTGAACTCCAGGGAGCCACTACAACTTTATTTGTTATTCAAGTAAGTTTATTCATAGCAGAACTGTGCTTTTCTTTAAATGTTGCTGTCACACCTGTAGTGTGACATTTTTTGCCTCTGTTTGAATGGTACAACCATCAGGAAAATTAATCTAGCTGACTTGCTGAGGATTCTCCTTTTGTTAAGGCACCATCTCAGATCATGGCTCACAATACCTGACCTTCAGTTCAGATTGATCCCACTGAGTCTCAGGTAGACAGCAATGACAGAACAGTTTTAGATGGCTGTAATTTATACCAAACTCAATCTGGCCCCTGCCAGTCCCAAAATCACAGGAGTATAAACACAGATTCAAGCTATGCTTTTCCTACCTTTCCTTGTAGTTCAGGCAGACAAAAGGCTTATCCAGCAATGGTACACCTACTGACTAACTTTGAAAAGTCTCTTCTTAAACAATTTAGAAATTGGAATTAAAAATAAAAAAATAGTTCATAGTTAGGATATTGTAGCTGAGAACTGAAATCTGGAAGTCTAGGAATAGTTACAATTTGACAGCAACCTTAAAATGTACCCTTTTCCCTTTGTTTATTTTTCCTGTTACTGAAGGAAGAATAATTTCTCAGGGAACAAAATACACTTATTTATAACACAGTATGTAATCAGTTCAATCTACCCTCTACCAACAGCAACAACAAAACTTCTGCTCAGAACGTTGAACAGGAATACATTAAAAACATGACATGGGCCCTTCAGAGGTATTCAATTATTAGTTTTCTTGCATTGCACAAAAGTACAAGCTGTCACTGTATAGTGGCTTTTTAAAATTCAGAGTATGAAACAGATGAGTTTCTTCCATATATAGCCATTAAGCCCAACCATAGCAAGATGTAAACTCTCCCTCTTTCTAATCCCCTTCCTTCTTTAATGATTTCTGAATACTACAGTTTGCATAGATGGAAAACATAACAATGAAAAACATCAGAGTCCATGGAGCAGGATATGGATCTTTGGGATGCTCTGTTTCTTTTCCAGGCTATGTCATTAGCTCCCCATGTTGCCACAAACAGGTCATTCCGTTTGGCTACTTCTGGCTCCCTGCTATGCAAAGAGCAACAAGACCACTCTTGGAGGTCTTTTCCAACTCTGTGTGATTCTGTGATTCACTCGTCCATGTTTTAGAATCTGAGGAAATAAAACTGAATTCACTTATTAAAAAATTAGACTGATTCTCAAATTCAAGCCTGAAATCTGTGAAAGTACTTCTATTGAGATATAATCCATTATAATAAATATTACTCCCAGTAAGAATTTAAATGCAGATAATGATGTATAATTTATTTAGATTAGCATTTCTCATTAAGTGTATAAAGTACTTATACTTTATTTAAAGTTGACAGTAAAGCCAAATGAACTTATCCTCTAAATTTGCTGCTGTTGCTGGAGCCTACCACGTCTTTAAAAGTCTGCTACTGTGGAGATGAATTCTAAAAAGTGTCTGTTTACATAATATATTTGTGAACTTCACCTGGTACATAAGTACATATTAAGTTCTTTAGACTAGGGAGAACAATATAAAAATTATAAAATCTATAGTCTTTAGAAGAGTCACAGACTAGAGCCTTGTTGTACACAAAATTCAGAGATCCCTGCTGTGTCTTTCAACTTCAACAGGTAAAGACATCCTTAACCACAGTGACTGGGAACAATCTACATCTTCACACTTCCATAGGAATTAATACCTCCAGCATCAGAGTGTGAAAAAACTCAACTTAAGATATGGTGTTTGTCACATAAACCTTTCCAAGATTGTAAGAATATCATAGTGTCTGAATTTCTCTTGCCCTTCTCTAGTCAGCCACTCCTGGGAAAATGGTATAAGACATATACCTTGTTTAAAACTCATACATTGTATTTTTTGCTTGCAATTAGTACTTTCTGCAATTAATGCAAGCAGTTTATTGTCAAAGAAGTTAAACAATTGTATGACAATAGTGGACTCTCAAAAGAATTAGTTCTTTCTAAAATTGCCATAACAGCAAATAGCAAAAACTTGAACAAATAAATACATTTTCTAAAATATTAGCAAATGTGCTTTAGAAAAACTTTGTAGAGATTGGTGTAAAACCAGAAGTACTATGCTGGTATGCTTTAAGCCATATGTTATGTTGTTTTATTTTTCAGCACATGTCATCAACAGTTTTCTTTTGATATGATCAAAGAACCATACACATTCACTCAAATAAGGTATAAAGAAATCTGTGCTTCTGTTTTTCTTTAGCTTTCAGTCCTTCATTTTGTCTGTTCTCTAAACAAGAAACCATGAGTGTTGTCATGGCTAAGATGTGTATCAATTAAAAGTAAAGTATTTGCTAGAAGAATGCTAAAAACTTCAGGACCTTTCAGATATGCACATCAATGGTAGGAACCTGATTGCACTCCAAGGAGATAATCTCAATTATCTCAGAAGGAAAAATATATATACAGATAACAGGATTAAATTGAAGCAATTAATTTTGGGCTAGTGAACTGAGCTTGTAATGGCATTCTTGTATATACTCTGAGCTTTCATTACTGGCTAGAGGTAAACATTATTATATAGACTTGTGTTTTTCTGCTATAAGGCCAGGCTCGACAATAGTGCATTAAGATGAAAGGAACTTTCATTTTTTAAAGGACTTGCAGTAATGATGCAAAATCTCCTGGTACTCACTAGTGCCAAAAGTGGAGTTTGATGCAGTAACAAAAAGCCAACCAGCATATTCTGCCAATATTTTTCTGATCCTGTGAAATCTCATAGGATAGTTTGTGCTAAGATGGAAAATCTTTTAAGGATGCTGAGTATATTCATTTTAGTCAGTTTGCACTGGAATACCTATACCTTCAGCTCAGGGACAAGGAACAGCCACATGGAGGGTAACTATTTTCCATATTTTATATATTAAACATTGAAAAAATCATAACTTTGGCCAAAAAGTTATCTACTAGTGTTAAAATAATGAGGATTTCTTGGAGCCTTTGTTTAAATGCACCATTCAAATCCTTTTCACATGCCTGTGAGCTTCTTCCTTCAGAGAAGGAAGGTAGTGTGGAAACTTCTTTTCTGCAACTACACAATCAAAGGTTGCTCTATAAAAATTGTAGACACTTCGGCAGATCCACAGCTCTGAATATGTTCCCTCCTCTCCAGCATGTGGGGAAGGTTAAAGGAAGGAAGCATGAGTTCCTGCTTTCACACCAACCCCGACTTGTAGCTGTACTCTGTGCAGTTCAGCACTCTTCCAAAGTATTACCAGAGCGGAATTCATACTATGTCCCCTCATATTTCTAATTCTGGTTGGCAAGGCAGTGGCTTCTGTGTGTACAGTGGAGATGTGTTTTGGCCATGGTGATGTTCACAACAGCCAAAATGACAAAGTGATCTAAAACAAAAAATAATGTCAACTGCCTAAACTGTCCTAAATATTGCTTCTCGTAGTAATTTACAGCTCATTTACTTTAGAAGCTTTCAGGTTTGTGTGGAATGCACATGTCAGCTTCTCTAGATCTGCCACTACAGAGGTACTGTTTAGTGTATGCAGGCAACTATGATCAGACAGAGTGTGTGTTTGTCTCTGTGCCATGGCCACAGCAAGCTGGGAGCAGAGGCCTGCTTCAGCTGTACAAGTGCTCAGCTAATTGATCATGGACTACAGAGTAATCGGAGCAAGATACAAGGTATGCCTGACTGAAAACATAATGCACAAACTCATCAGCACAGAGCATGAAACCTTTTAGTAGAATCTGGGACCAACACTATTTTGTAGATTTGGTGCTGGCACAGACTTTTTAAAAATGAAGTTGAGAGTTTCATGACAAACAAGTCTTGGAGCTGAGAATATAATATAAAAAATACCAAGTACTGCAAGGTGGGTGCTAAAATTATAAGCACCAACAGTGTCATGCTGAAATCCTCCCTTCACCGGTGTCAGCAAGGGTTTTACTGGGGACCTGACAGGGCAAAGGACTTTGTACTATGTTCTTACAACTGATATAAAATTATGTTAGTCTTCACTGTATCTGCTTATTTCAGCTTGCCTACTAGAGCCCTGGAAACTTCTCAGTGATAGTATTTTTAAACTGGAAGCACTGTTTAAATACAAATTGCTTAACTACTGAAGACCAAACATACCTACATGTCTTTACACATTTATATCCAGCCAGAAAAAAAAGACCAAAAAATCAGAATTTTCTAAAAAAATAGAAAAAATGTACAGTACAGGCAGACAAGAAATGGGATCTAATATATATCTTCTGAAAAGAACAGAGAAGTTAACCCAAGGATCTTGGCAATGTTCTAGTTCTATTAACTGGATTTGAAAATAATTTGATTTTAGCTCTCTGAATTTCTTCTGTAATTTCATATAGATATAAAATTTTTCAATCCCTATCCTAAGATGTTGTGTAGATTTGCTGTTAATTAATGAACAATGCCATTTTCCACTCTGGCAAAGCTTAAGTCCTACATAAACTATCTTGATTTTCTGAAATTAACTATTAAGAAAATGACCTAATTCCATGTAACTTCTCAGGTAGTTTCACTTGTGAAAAGAATTATGGTTCTTTAAAGTTCTACTTCTTCTTTTCAGCATAAATATCTTAGATTTTAATATTCACAGCAGTGGTATCTTTGAATGCTAGACTTCGAGTAAAAGGTATGTTATTCTTATGACCACAAAAGGAATTGTGTTAATGTCGGCAAAAATTTTATATCACTAACATTCAACAGCATGTGTCAACAACATGTGTCAACATGTGTATCTACTAAAACAAAATCAGAGCAGTTTTTCCTGAATTTTACACTGTCACTGGATACAATTTTTCTGATGTTCAGTCTTTACTAAGTACATTATGGACTTCTCCAGGGAGCAGAAGATGTGTTTTTTAAGTAAACATGAAATGCTTTGATAAATGAAAACATTCAAATGAGATTGCTATTAGGGAAAAAAACCCCTATTCTGTTATAACTGTTGTTCTATTGTTTAGGATAATAATAAAACTCCATGTCCCAAAAGACTGAAACAGATTTTGATTCATTGTGGCCACACTGCACATTTCTAAAAAACTAAACTGTCATATTGAATGTAAATAACATAATCCCATAAGCTAATCAGAAAAAATGAGAAATTGTCTACAGGATATGGAATGATCAATATTTTAATGGGCTAATAAAAAGAATCCTCAACTTTTTAGTAAAAATATGCCTGTATCACAGATGTTCGCCCTTTACCCATTCAATAGGAAACAAAGCACCCTCAGTACAAATGAACCACTCATCTTTTGAACATTGATTTGTGTCAGTAAATATCAGATCACTGCTTGGTTAGGTAAAACTCCAGAGGATAGTTTTTACCCAAAAAACTATACTTCTTACCTTATATTGTTTTAAATTACACCTTGAAATCTTATCGTTATGCAGAGATTTGTTTTTATGGAGATAAGTACCCAAATACCTACTTTAAAGTGAAAGCCTTATTTTTCAGCTTTAAAACCCAGACTACAAGCCCAATATTACAAGGCAATATGCACTATTCAGTGCATAATACTGCCTATTATCTCCAACAGGCTCCTTGCAATTAATATGAGACTGCTCCATAAGTGGAAGACACAGCATATATTTTTACATGGATTTCTTGTGTACTGTGCTACAAATGATTAAGCTGATGTTAAAAGTAGTGTTGAGCAGGAGCCAGATCTTCAAATATGTAACATGTAGTAGTCTCACTGCAGTTGTCTAAAGCATGGTGGTTTATAGCAGTATAGATTTAGCCTTGAGAAAAATAAAATTAATAAATATGAGCCACAAGAATATGAGTAATATATGGTAGAATTCGAAAAGTTTAGATAACTAAACAGAAATTAGTCAGTTTTTAGATTAGTAATGGTGCCTCTGAATACTGAGAGATCTCTTGCCTCAAAATGACTTTCACAGAACTCTAAGTCCACGACTGTCAGTAGGATCGTAAATTCTTAAATCAGGACATCTGACCTCAGCAAGTTTAAAAAAGATACCTAAATCATAAACCTAACAACCTGCTAAAAGTCCAGCAAAGCATTTAGGCATGAACTTAATTTTAATCTAATGATTACCTCCACTGAATTAATAGCACAACTCAGGGCCTCAAAGTTAAGCAAATGTTTAAAGCATTTTATGGGCTCAGTTTCAACTATCAGATCAGATTTTCCCAGTGCTGCTTCTCAAAAACTCTCAGATTTGTAGTTATTGTGAGACTAGAAAAAGTGTTGATGTCCAAGACATCCATGAAACCCTGTTAAAGCCAAGGGGCACATAGATTGCATGCTTTTGCAGGGGTTCCTGAATTTACAGATACTAAATTTGGAGCCTCTTTCTGAAATATAATAAATAATTTACAGATTCCACAGCCCAGTACCAATACCAATTACAGCAAGTATTTTCACATTTCCTTAACGAAACGGAAAATAAATTGTCTAAAGTCAGACAGTGAGTGGCGAAGTCGGTATCAAGCTTTTACTACCCATTTAATTTGATCCTCACTTTGATTCGCTCTCTGATTCAAAGATTTAAACATGTTTGACAAATCAGACTTCAGGCTGAGGTTGCATTTAAGCTAATCAGCCCTAGATGGAGTAGCTCTAAAATTCTTTCTCGTTATTTTTGGACCTTTAGTTTCCAGGGGCAAGGTAGGTGATTAGCTTTTTCACTTGGAAACATAGTATCAATTTATAGGCTTCCTCAAGTGAAAGAATGTGCTAGAGACTGTGTGAGTACAAACTTCTCCCTCGAGGGTCCAGAGACAATTCACAACTTATTTGAGGGGGGTGTGGATGGCCTGTCTTTGTTCAAGTGTGCTTCTAGACACTATCTGTTACCAGAACTGCACCTCCATCATCAGCTCTTCCTGCTTAAAATGCTATTCCTGAATCATCATGAGAATCTGCATTCTTCTCATGACAGAAGTTGTGAGCTCTAACATTTTATAATATGAAATAGCATTCTAAACAGAATCCAAAGCACTTCTGTATGAATCAATTAGCACTCCAGTACTTCACCTCTTAACCAGACTGCAGTCTGTAATTTGACAGTTATCATTAGTAGATCCTATAAAACAGGTACAATAGATCTGTGCACACTGCCCTCTAATTCAGAGTAATAATCTTCCTACAATTGTGTTCACTGTTGTTCTTTTAACTGTACGATAAAAACAAATATATCAATGCAGTTGAATGAATCCGGTATTTACCTCTCCCTTGCCATCTGATATTAAGAAATTACAGAGCATTATTCATAATACGTTTGGTAAAGCCAATAGTAAAAGGCTGGTGTAGAAAATAAGTACAGAACATTTAAACAAAAATATCCATGTAATTTGGTAGGTATACAGCTTTTATAAACTCTTTTTTTCTGCTGGGTTACTGTATTAGGAGTCTCAAAGCTTCTTCCAGTTAAGGTTAATTTATTGTTTATATTAGCACATACGCCTTAAGAACATAAAGACCATTTCCCACAGATCAGTTAATAAGATGCAGCACAGAGAAAGGGCCAAAGAATCTGTTTGTTACAGTCTACTTAGTGAAGCTAAGACTACAATACTCCACTGCTGAAGTCAGTGAAAAGACACCAGCACAACACAATCCAAGAAAAATGCAAGCCGATACAGCACAAAAGATTCTTTGTTTAAGAGTAGCAGAATTTTCCAGCAACTGTCTAAAAATGCAGGACAGAAGAGAATGCAATTAAATAACAAAACAAATCTAATCTAAAAGACAATCATTATAAACCAGGACAAGGACACTTTGTTTATAAGTGCACACAATGAATTTTAAAGATCTTTCTTTAGAAGGGGAGTGGGATGATGACTAAGGAGCCAGGGAAGAGCTAAGGCTTACTATCTAGGGCCTACACTGTGTACTCTCTATGTTATCTTTGCAGATGGAGACCTGCATAGCTGACATCAAGAAGGGATGAAGTGGCTGAAGGAGGAAGTCCTGTGGAGACAGGAGGATGGTCCTGTTCTGGCTTTGAAGAATGACACAGAATGGCACAGAATCCCATGACTGGAACTTTGAAGGCCACCATAACAACAACAAAAAAAATTAATAAACTTTTGCCTCACTAAGGGTTATTTAAATACTAAAATGCACAGTCTGCATATGTTAATAAGCTTAATTAACTAAATGCTACTACATGTATGACTATTTTACACAACTCACTACCCACATATGCTACATACAGTATAGAAGGAAGGAATAAGATTGGACTGGAAGATTAGAAATTTCACTTAGGAGGAAGTCTCAAAAAGACCTGAGACAGTTGACACGCTACTCTTCTCCCTTTTCTTCTGAGTAGGGATGACTTATTGTTAAGCTTCTAATTATTATTACCCAGGTCAACACAATGTTACCGTTATTGTTAGAGTTCTATCCCATTTAATGCATTTGGCAACAGCAATTCCAAATCTGTATTTCCATTGCTTCAATAAACTGCACTATTCGTGAATCTCTGTTCCCAAGGTTCTTGTATAATGTGACCAGACTTATAGCATCAGATTTGTTCATCACACTACTCATGGATCGGTGACTGCACATGTTCTTACTGAACACGACCTGTCCTATAGCAATGAATTGGTAAATCACATTATTTGTGAATCTGTTCTCATGGAACTTCCTACTGAATGTGACTAGACTCAGTAGTGCCAAATTAGTTCTAATCAAAAATTAAGCCCAGTCGCACCCAACCCTTCTGGACTTTGAGGACCAGCTGGAAAGAAAGAGCATTTATTTTCTGCCAAATTTCTTAATTTTAATGCAACAAGGGAAAATAAAGTATTATGGAGGAGTGACACATTTGATGGATGAGTGGGTTCTGAAAAAATCTATTATCAATTGCTTGTTAGTGTTTGGCTCTAGTCCAGTAATTATTTGAACAGGCCACATGTTAGCATGGTTGTGATTGCAAGAAATGACTGACTGTTCGTAAAGGGGGTATTATTAATTTGCTATCTTCAGCTTTATCCCTCCTTTCTCTGATAGGGACTCTGTTACATCAGGTGCTGTTTTAAAACTTAAAGGGAAAAAAAAAGTAATAAAAAAAAGTTTGTTTAGTAAATTACTCCCTGTTTTGTTTTCAGCCAGCTCTCATCAAGTTCAGCCCAGTATATCTTGCAGGTTATTCTGAAACAAGAAATTTAATTGTCCCTCAAGTTTAGCCCAAATCAGTTTGACCCTATGGGTTGTATGCTTTCTCTCTTTTATACCAGTGTTCATCCAAAGCAATGTTATATAACCAGATGGAGTCACTTGAGCTAAAAGCAAGTAGGGAGTAAATCTCCATTCACTGTTTCCTTAAGTAAACTTTACAGAGGTTCATGAGATTGCCCTAGTGAAAGGATTTGTTATCAGGAACAAAATGTCATTGTTTTCCTTTGAGACAGGTGTGGGTTAAAGGGCTGGCTGATACCTGGAGTACCTGGAGTTACGATCACTGTGTGTATACCCAGTTATACAAATAGAAGGAGTCCTTCAAATAACAACCATCTCCTCACAACTTTCTTTAGTTATGGTTTGTGAATGTGCATTTGTCAGCACCCAGTGAAGAGAACTGCATTGTTTGTGTTCAGTTTTCATAGAGACCAGAGTGTGACCTCAACTACAAAGCACATCTAGAAGACAGAAGAGTCTCCCACTTCCAGAACCCACTGTTCTCCACTCCAAAAGAGTGAGAGCAGCTCTACATCTCACAGAGGATACTCTGGAGTCCTCACTGGATTCCTCTTTTGTAATGGGGGCAGGAAAGAAAAATGTGCCAAGGTCAGGAAAGACAGAGCTGTAATATAGGACAGCATGAACTCTCAACTCTTCAAAACTGTGTGAATAGGAATAACAGAAAGGTAATCTCGTAAGTGTCTTTGATATAAACTGATGTCTTGGCAATATTTTTCACATCACTGTGAAATTTGCATATAAGCCACAAAAGTCTAATGTTGACCATTTTCTGAAGAAAAGACTCCATGGACATGTCCATATCCAGGTCATGAATATGACCCTGCCCATACGGGGTCACTCTACATTAATCCATTAGACACAGAAACAGAAGCAGAATGCATTCAATGATTCTTAAAATCCATATTCTGTTCAAAAGTTTCAGTGCTGAAATACACTAAAAATTCAAAACAGCCTGCACTGTAAGACAGGAAACTTACATGGCAACTAATAAAATTACTTGAAGGACATCATCTCCACTATTTCCATTCTGAATAATAACTGGAGAGGAATTCTTCTTTACACTCCTTAGGAAGCACAAGCGTGTTTAGAAAATAATCCTGGTTGTTCATCAGATGAAAACACACTGCCATAGAATTTATTTTCCACGGATTTAGACGAAAATGTATGTATACAGCAGCTATTTGCTGAATTCGGTGTCTGCTAAACACATTTATCTTTATCATAAAGTAATTCCATGGCTACTATAAGAGCTGTGTAGATCTTACTTCTGAATAATGCTCCTAAGGAAGGTCTCAAGGAAATAAAGCTGCTTCACAATACATAGATCTAAACTCCTGATTTCTGTGCTGGAAGAGTCTGCAGTACAATGACAGCATGCAATTCAATTTCAATATATAATAAAAATTAAAAGAGAAATGGTGTCTTCACCTTTTCAGAGCAACTAGGAAACTGGCAGTATAGGATGAGAAAAGGAAAAGTAAAAAGTCTTATTTACACTCTAAAATAAGTTTAAAATATTTTTTGAGGTTTTGTATTAGATAAAATTTTTGTGTTGCTCAGTTTACTTAGTTTTGCCAAAGTACGCAAATGTTAATGGGACCACTATAAAGAACATTAAGATAAAGACATACTATATCTATTCAAAATTATTTTTCTTTCTTTTGTCACATCAGCACCCTTTCCTCACCCTACTTAAAGTACTTTGAACTTGTAGAATTAAATCGGTTTGTACAGTTCTCTCGTTCATCAAAATATAAATAATTTGAAAATGTTAAGTTCCAAACAGTGATGGTTTCTCTTTTATCAAAATTATATGACAAAAGTCCCCTTTTTCAACTTAGTATTTACTTTTGAAAAGTTAAATTTTGAAAAATATGGAATAGCATTTATTGTACCTAACAAAATGTGAGTTAAAGACTTCTAGTCTAGATTTATTTAGTAATTATTTTGTACCAGAGACTAAATTGTGACATTTGTTAATGGTATTGCAAGGACTGGGAGAACTTTCTTTACTGTCAGAGCCACAGATTGCATCTTGAGTAGCAAGAAGGAATGCTAAATCCATTCTCCTCATCTTCTAATATGGTTAGCAAACTCCTAACATTGCAGCAAGTACTGAAACCTGGTTAGAGAGGTTGAAAGGCAAGGTAGAATGATAAGCCATGTGTTTTACTGCATTTATCACTCCTAAGAAGGAAATCCTTGTTCTTATACTGGGGGTCAATGCAAGAGAGGCTGTGTTGTATGAGTAGTTGACCTCTTCGTTGTTATAATTCTGGCTTTTAGCACTTAGATCAGCCCATACCTTTTTTTTTTTTTTTTTTTTTCCCCTAAACATTTGATCAGTTTTCTGGAAGCTAAGAAAATTTTGTATCCAATGTTGCAAATCAAGTGGTGGATTATAAATTACTGAGACTAAAGTGGTTCCTATGGACAAATGCACTAAGAAATATTGTATCAGGGGTAGTATATCAGGGGTATAACTTGTAATCTAGCTGCAATCTGACTATAAGGTATAAGTCTGAGAAAATGCTTTGTTCAGGTCCAGTTTGGTCAGTTCAAACCTTATTGCACTCATTTAATGTTTATTGCAACTAAAAGAGTATTACCACAATATGCGGAATAAACAGCCTTATAGCTACATCCATTTAGCAAATGTTGCAGGTGGGCCCCAGGACTTAAGTCACTTGACTAGGTAGCACTCACATATTGAACATGATAAAAAGACTTAAACACAACTTAATGATGGCATAGGACTTTATGAGACTTCTCTAAGACAGTTAAAGCTTTCCTCCCAAAGAATTTGTCATGACTGTGCCATGGATAAAAATATTCCTTACTGCTAGTTCACAGATTTTAACGCAGAAAGAAGCACTGACTAGGAAAAATTACTTTAATTTCAAATATCTGCCTAAGCCATTTTGCACCACGCAAGTTTGCAAATCCAGCTTCCAGTACAGGATAACTAAACTATTATTCTTCCTGCAGAAAAAAACTTCCGTGTACTTTAACACAGGTTTTCCTGCCACATCCCAAGTGGAGTTCTTGTAAGCAGAACTGTGTCATTGCAAGAATTCCGTATATAGTGAATTGAAATAAACAAAGAAAGATCATACAGTCCAAACCACCAATGCCTATAAAAGAACTAAATAAAGTGTGACTTTGGCAGTGTAAAAGAAAAAAGTAAAGATTTCAATGAAAAATAGTCTGGAACATGCAAAATTCTTGTTTTGCAAGTGAGCTACATATAAATTGGCATATAAATCATTGCATTATACATAGTAACATAAATTCTCTTAATATGCTTACCAGCAACAACATATCCCTAAGGTCACTAATGACTAATTGTAGGTATGGGGTGTGTTAAAAACTTGCTGAGACAGGGTCACTCGATAGCACTTGTAAAACACCAGATCATAAACTGTGTGTCATGCTGTTACATTCTTCTACCAGTAGAACCTGACTTAATACCATAATTAAAATTTTTAAGCAGAGAGAACTTAGTTTCAATTCAACTAACAACCTCAGTGAGTTTATCTTTCTGAAAGCTAAGAAGAGTACTTGTTACACAGTGAACCTAAATATGTGTACAGATATAAGATTTACTCTGGGGCATTCTGAACTGATTATCAGTTTAACACTTTATTTTTGTGGGTTTGTGTGCCTGCATGTGTGTGTGTGTGAGTATACAGCTGACAAAGTATGGTGACCTTGTAACTTGGTCCCAAAATAAACTGTAATAAGTTGCAGTGCTAGGCACAACTGTCTCGGTCTTCAGCTACAATAATTCCAGACAGGGAATATGTAGGGTTACATATAAAACAGCCTGAGGATTGGACCCTTTCTTAAAGGTCCTTTAGCACTGATAAATATCTGTATTAAGTTATGATGCAACTGTAAAAAAAAAAAAAAAACCAAAAAACCAAAAAAAAAAAAAAAACCCAACAAAAAAAAACATCACAAGGGACTGAAAGTGGGTTAGAAAATCTTAGGTGGAAAAGAGAGGGTTTTTTTCACTTATCCTGTAAAGTACATATATAAGCACACATTGTTCTGTTCACTTTGGATGCTAAATTTTGAATGTAAAGAAAAGCAGGCTAGTGCTGAACTATTAGGACTGAAATAACCAGCTGTGTTTCTTGACAAAAGAATGGATGTGGTGCTTTGCAACCCCTGGCTCCTCTGAAATATTTTAGAAGGGTTTTTCTACACCAGTCAAAACTCAGCATACTTACTGTGCATACAAAACTGACTACATATTTCTTGCAGTCGATTCACTTATGAGAAATCTTCAGTAAGATGTGTAGAACATTTAAAAGCTAGCTTCTCCACTTGCTAGGTAACGGCACATTATTGCTAAGTAATGGTTATATAATCTATAAAAAGATTTTTCATAAAAGAAGCAAACAACAAGGAATTTTAAATACAAAACAGCCCATATTTAAAGATCATCAAAGCTGTGTCAGAAGTGACAAAAGACAGGAAAATAGAATGAAAATGGCATTCTGATCTTAATTCACACAATTTAAAAGTGGTAAGTTATAGCATACTTTCTCTTAAACTTCAGGGTCTCATGGATCTTGCCAGAATGCTGCAAAACTGTACAAAAATAGATAGTGATTAGTTATATAAAGAGTTAAGTATATGGATATATACGTCTTGCTAAAGCTGTGCAAACCAAGCTTTGCCTTACTTTTAGCTTCACAAATTCACTGAAGACCAATGGGCAAGAAAGAGCAGACATGGGTGAAGCTTTGATGAGCATTGCTGGTAAACTGCCCGGCATGAGAAGATCAGACATTGCTTTGACCAAAATGTTGTATGCTTCTGCCTTCTAAGATGTTCAATACCTTTATGTTTGGCGCTCTGAACCTAATGTCAAACGCATGCAGGGTGACAGGGAACAATGAATCCTGCTGTTATTTTCAGAATTCAATTTCTTCAGATATACTGTTTATTTTATAACTGAACTTATCCTTCTGCACTTTGTGGATTTGACAGTAATATCCAGTGTGCACACTCATCAGGTTTCCAGAGATGCTTGCAGCTCTGCAGAGTGAATTGTTCTGTTCTGTTCCCGCACACCTTTCACACTCTTGGTGACAGCCACTAAGCATTTGTAGACTTGGCAGCCATACTTCTGAATGTCAAGATTTGGTCCTGGCATATGGTGAATGTCCTCTGTTTCAGAGGAGTTGGAAGTGCTCCTCTGTCTAGTGAAGAGTACTCAGGATTGACTTTTTTAAAAACATTTTTGCTGATGGAAAATTTAGACACAGGAGAAGCAGAGTTTTCCTAATTAGGTGGGTATTGTATCACAAAATCTTTAAACCATATTTAGAGGTCTAAATCCTTATGGAAATCTGATTATGACCTTGGTAGATATGAAAATTCCAGCAGAAACGAAACACACAAGTAGGCTGGAAGCTGAGTATTGCAATATATAACATGTAGGTATGTTTGGTGGTATAAAAACAGAAGGTGAGAAGGATGGACATATTTTGGCCCAATTTGCCTTGCCATTTTAGGCAAAATCTTTCTCCAAAATGATTAAGAATCTGTTATGATAAACGGTGATAAACTGACAGTGGCCATAGCATTCACCATGGGGGGAGCAGATTTTGGTTACAAACTCCAGAAAAAGGTGGAATTTCCACTGTGTGCCTTTTGCATCTGAGTCCTAGGCAGTGGCAGAAGATGGATGTCATTTCCACCTTCATCATCACTACCACCATGACTGTTTCACTGGATCAGTACTTGAAGGTCACTTAAGCGAGCCAAAACCTCAATGGTAAAACATGGGTGGCATGTCCCATCAAAGCCTCAAGCTGTTAGTAGCTGCAGAGCTTAGCCAGAGATCTGTAGGCAGTAAAGAGAATTCACAACCAAACTAGTCAGTATATGTAATTTAGCTACCATTGTTGGGGTATTAATTTCTGAATGCATGTTTTGAGACTATAGATTTGGTACACAGGCATCAAAAATTACATGACTAAACCACATCTATTTTGCATGCAGGTTTAAACTGCAGCTCATCAGAAATACAAACTGCTTGAAGGCAAATTTAAGCATGACAGACACAGAGAAGAAAAAAAGAAACCGATCTATGAGCCTATCCCTCATGTGTGCGTCACTGCACAGCATTGTCTAGTGCGGGGCTCTGCAGAAAAACTGTTCTGGGGTCTTTTTAGGACACAGCACCACTATGGGCAGAATCGGTTTGGTTTCGGGGGGTGAGTGTGGAATCAGGTGTTCACGTTTCAGCTCCTCAGTGACAGCCCTGAAGAAAGCATGCAACACTCAGACCTGGGAAAGCACTTTCTGAAACCTGCTCCCCAGCCTGCAAAACGTAGCAGCCGCGGCTGCTGCAGCTTTAGCCGCTTGAGAGACGAAGTAGTTGTAGTTCCTGTCCCTTCCTCTCCATAGGTCGCTTCCAGGTCTGTTTACTGTATGTTCCAAAAGGTGCAGTACTCAGCGGGCCCAGCCGCCCTGTGAAGCCGGGACAAAACGCCCCGTCGAACACAAACGTGACATTACAATGGAGCATTCAATGACCAGGTCTTGAAGCGATCCTCCTGAGAGTGGAGAACACCCTGTCCCGGTTACTGCTTCTTCGAGTATAGGCGGAGCTCCTTAAGTACAGCCGGGAAGGGGAAGA
>VZRN01000651.1:1964-110942 GCA_013397935.1 Dasyornis broadbenti | reverse complement strand
TGTTGGGGGGGGGGGGGTAAAGATGGGAATCAGTTTGTTTAATTTAGGGCAGAGTTTTGACTGTTTTTCATCTTCATGGTGGTAAAGCACATATTTCATATATCATATAGAAATGTTTTTTATACACTCTACCTATGCAACGGAAAAATACGTTCTTTTTGCTCTCTATTTTTTGGCAGTGATCTGGGCTTGGCATGAATGTGTGCGCATGCATGTGTGGACTCTTTTTTTGGACACGTTCAGTAGCTGAGTGTATGTTGTCTTGCATTTGAAAAATAGCTGGAGAGCCAACTAAAATTATACTGGCTGAATTTGTTCTCTATTGTAAACAGTAGGAAAGATTTAATAGAGATACAGGCAGTGGGTAGTCAGAACTGAACTGAAAAACTTCAAAATGAGAGAGATTAGAAGTGAAATTTTGAAGACTGCAGCTCACACAAGACTGTTAGGGAGGAAGAGAAAAACAAGTGGCGTTTCGATTAAAGCCACAAAATGTAAAAAATAGGCTGTCAAATCAGTTTGACAACTGAGGCTTGTTTGTCCTAGTTTTAGGCTATTTAGCCTCTGAAACCAGCAGAAAAGCTTAGAAGCTTATGAAAAGTTAGGAAATCTATTATTCTGGAGTTAAATCAGAAACCTTTTGCTTGGTAATAAGTGCTAAGTTCTATAACAAGATTCTGTGCTTTCTTTTCCTCACAGCTGTTAGGCAGCTGTTCTGTGGAGCGGTCCTGGTAATTACTGGGAAGTTTGTTGTTGCCACTACTCCGTGAGTTACTGTTGAAATAACCTTTCCCCTTGCAACTACAGAATAGCATGCACGACGACAAGAACTTCCATATCATCCAGGTTTTGCTGTTCATCAGCAAAGGAAAGTGTCGTTTTCTCCCACTTGTTTAGGCAAATTCAGACAGATGCTTAAGACACAGGAAGTAGCACAAAACATGCTGAGCAAATGTTTAAATTAAGACATATGCTCTGTTTTTACTGGCAAAAGGCTGTGCTCTGCAGTGCTTAAACATGAAAGCATTTTTCTATCTTTGAAAGATGCTAATTGCTGTGATGCTGCCTCACTGATTGTATTAGTTTATGGGCTGACTTGCAATTACAGAGGGGGCCAGTGGTGACCCTGTGGTTATAGTCACCTAAGAGTTTTCCTTATAGAATATTCTTGCTTCTCTTTTTTTTTTCTTTTCTTTTTTTTTGATTCCTTTTTTTTTTTAATAAAAGAAACTTGCAATAAGGAAGAGTGTTTGGGTGAGAAACCCCAACCCCTTTTGGGCAGCAGTAGAGGAGAGGGAAGGCAGACGGAAAGAGAAAGGTGATGTATACCTTTGCAGTGAGAAGCTCCCCTCCTGCCTGGCACCACTGCTCGCTCTTTGGGTTGTCCAGCATGGCTGGAAATACAACTCAGGCGTAAGGCTCCTTCTGAACAATCAGGACTTCCTACTCACCAAGCTGCATCACCATTTTGTATATAGCTTTTGCATCATTTTGTGTGGCGACATTTGCCTTCTTTTTAGAGGCAAAAAAGAAATATTGAGGTCATTCAGCGCAGAAAAAAACCATCAATTAGCAAATAGGTTTCAAAGTGAAGTATTGCCTTGCTGGGATGCCCGGGCTTTACAGCATTTGTGTAAACTTGATCCTGCTCCATTGTGTATGTGCATTGTGCTGCAGGTTTTAGTTATACACTCTCTGATCTCATTACTAATTTTCCTAAAGGACCTCTTTCAGTGCACAAAATACACATTAGGAAAGTAAAATTAAGACTGCAGAGCTGATTGTAGATCTGGTTTAAAAGTGTTTGGCTGCTTGTCTCAGTAAATGAAATAACTTTAAACATAAGGATTCAGGCATGTGAAATAACCATTGCAATTGTAAGCTCCTTAAGATTCTGATTTTGATTAATGGTACAAAAAGTGAAGGGGGTGTTCACACTGGTTAATCACAGTGAGTGCCATAGACTTGGTGCATTAAAACTGGTGAACGAATTTTAACATCAAGGCTGTTAGATGTGGAGAATTCAGTTACCAATTTGGTCTTACTTCTTTTTTCTTTCTATTATGGAAAATTGCAATGTACTGCTTATGGACATAATAGAGAATTTATTAAAATAGAGTGTATCAAAAACGTTGGTCAGTTTGTGAACAGTGTGATTATAAATGTTAAAAAAGTCACCTTTGTGGTCTGTGGATTGCGTACATCTTGCCATTGACTTTCAGAAAACCTGTTTATCCACAAGGTGCAGTGGGAGCAGAACAAAGATGAGAATGTGAAAACATGGGTTATATAAACTGATACTTGCGTTAACTAACAGGTGACAAAAGTTTATCTTGAAGCCATATCTATCTATAATCAAGAAGCTGTTCTGTGTGAGAAACTAAATGTTCAAGTTAAACATTAATGTTAATTTTAAAATGCAAGAATATGAAGTGGTTTTAAAAGTACCTATTTGTCTTTCTGTTTATTTGTATTTTTACAGTTCCACTGGTACCTAGTGGAAGTTGTCTCAGTCTTTAGTAGGGGGAGTGGAACCAGATCAGCTTTAAAGTCTCATCTAATGCAAGCTATTCTGTGATTCTACTTGAAGTACTTCTCTGAATTTTTTTCCTCGATACTTTTTGTCTTAGTGGTGGCACAAACTCTGTAGTTCAGTGTAGCAGAAATGTTTTTGGCATAATGTCAAAGGTATAATTTTTTTCTTTTTAAAATAATTTTTAAATATTACTGAAATATGTCACAAGTAATAAATAGAACTCTAAACAGTGATGTCTTACCTGTATGGATAGGATTTAGACATAAAAATAATCTTTCTTAGCCCAGGACAGGTACCTAATGCTTGGATATTGAACACTATGGTGTTATGGCTAAGACACTTAAATGTGCAAATGTCAGGCAAGTCAAAGTTATAGTCCCCATAGTAAACTTGAATTGATCTCTTTATGGTTATGTAGTTGTATGGTATGCTGTATTGCCAACTCCAAATGTTAAATCATACCAGCCACTGGAATATCGTGAGATTGACTGAAAATTAATCATGAGATAAACATAATAAATTTTGAGTTCTTTTTACTTCCACTCTAATTTTAAGCTGTCAAACTGTTCTTGTATCATGCTTCTTAGATTTTTCTCTGGTTTTCTTCCATGATTGTTGTTTTTTTTTGCAAGTATGGAGTAAAACATACCAAGATTCAGGGTAAAGCCAAAGTCAGTTCTATCTTATGAGATACAGCTGACAATTTTTTGTCATAATTTCCTGCTCTCAGAAAATGTGTGAGGTGTACTCTTCTAAGAAAAAAAAAAGAAAAAACAACTAAAAATATATACAGAGTCTTTTTGGAATTGCTTGTTAAGTTTGTGTGTCATAAGGTGGCAGAGATATGGCAGCAGGCAGTTCTTTGTGTGTTAGAAGTAGAGGAAACACAGAACACAGTTTTGAGTGGAGATCTTCTAGGTTGGCCTCTCTCTTTTGGTCTGTTTAAATAGTTCCTCTGCAGAATCTTACACTGCCAGAGGTTTTTGACATTTTCTGCATGAGATTCAAATTCTTCAAAGGAGAAAAGCTTTTCACTGTTATGTTTGGGATGTGAAACATTGGCAAGGAGAACGTGTGCTTTTCTTTTTTCTTGTGTTTGCTTAAAAACCTTGCCAGAACATCTCACAATTGAGCAGAAGTAAAATTTGTCCCTTTCATGCTATAAAGAATCCACACAACACTAGGTCCTGCCACTAGATTTTGTTAGGTATGTATTATGTACTGTGTGTATATTCTGTATGATTACTGAGAGCATTTGATTTTTAAAAATACTGCTCTTTCCTCCATCTTAAATATAATAAACCTTTTATGTTACTCTGCTTGTGTATGTGGCTTGACTGTTTGGAGAATATGCAAATGTGAAAAGCCCCCTCTGATCCTGTTCTGGCTTACCCCAGAAAGAAGTGATTGCCCTAGGGCTGAATAACCAGTGATGGAGTAGCACCATAGAGAGGGCATGATGAAGCTGGTGAGAGATCGCATGGATTTCAGCTACGGATGTAGCCAGTGATAAAAGTATAGCAGAAGAGTACTTCAGAGAGCAAATGGGATCCTGTCCCCTTGTCTTTTCTGACTTTGAACTGTAAATCAACAAATCAAAACAGAGCAAGGCCAATACATGCTTTTCTGCAAATACTTAATAAAATATTGTATTTGTAGGCAGTGACAGCAAATACTTTTGAAATGTAACACTGACCATTTAAAACCAAGAAACACAGCAAAGAGTCTAGCCTGGGTCTGTTGCATCCGCAAGGCAATTGGTTTCCTCAGAACTCAGGAGTGCCCATGGGGTTACAGAGACAGGCTCAGCTGGGGATGAAGGGGGAGTAGGTAACCTGAAGCCCACTGAGCTGGCACATTGGTGAGGTCCTAGTGGAGGCTGAGAGAAGGCATATTTGATGGTGCACAGACCTCAGAGCTGGGAAGGTTGGAGTTACAGGATGTTATGGTCAGTTGCTCTATGGCTGAAGCTGTCGTTTACCATGTTAACTTGACAGTATTATTTATTATTATTCATAAGGAAAACTTGAGTGAGCTTTTGGCTGGGGGTTGAGGAAGACAAAGCATTTTGATCACACTTTTTCTTTTGCAAGTCTCTTTGCTGCTTGGCAAGAGAGGTGGATCTTCATTTTTGCTCATTCCTTACAATGAGGTAGACAGTGGGGCTTCCAGGTTAAATATTTGGAAGTCTAGTTAATCCATTTTTATCAGTAACTTACATGTGCTGGTAAACAAATTTCTCCTATTTATCATTCAATTGAAATGTTACTTCTTAAAACCAGTGGGAAAACAGAGAAATCTTTGAGCAAAGCTTTTATCTTAGTCAGCCACTTTTCTCCATTTCAACCCTTTTACAGGGGTGAACAAGAAGTTTTCAGCCATGCCTCATATCTTAAATGATTCTCGACTTATTTTTTAAAACACGGCGCTGTTTTCCTATTAAGCTTTCCTATTAATGAATGGAAGGGAGACAAAGTAACTGTAGCTACTGTAGCTAAGGCTTGGGGAAGGGAGCACACTTGTGACTGACAGTGCTTGTCCATGTGTTTTCACCTGTCTTCCTTGAGAGATCTTGTGCTGGGTTTGAAGTGGGCAAGATGCCATCTTGCTACTTGATGGCCAAGAAGCCATTGGCAGCATGGACTCTATGTGGGCGTTTGAGTCCAGCAGCTGAGCCCAACTGGTTGTGTTGTGGTTTTGGTTAAGAGGGATGTGGGTCTCCACTGGTTTTTTTATGGCTGCTGCAGGAGGCAAGAGTTCAGTACTCATCTTTCATGAAGCACCATGGATCTGCAGAGAAAAGTCAGTGTTGCTATCTGTTCTGTTTCCTGCTGGAGATACCTGCTGATGCTTATCCAAGGTCTTTTCTGCCTCAGATCCAAGGAAGAGGCCATTTTTAATTTAGGGCATATGACAAATTACCAGATGAGGTTTCTCCAACTGCGAATTTGTGAGCTCTGCAGCCCTTTGCAAAGTCTTGTAACATTCCTGTGCCTCTTTCTCTATCTGAAATGGTGGTGATATGTATGTGATGGGGTGTGATCTAAGATTTGGTTTGTTAACAACCATTCTTAGATGACAGATTCTAGAGAATCACAGAATATTGAGTGACTATGTGTTTGCCGTGGAAGGAAGAGGACGCCTTCCAAACCCATGCTTGCTATGTAACAAGGTCCAGCAATGCCTTAACTGCAATGGAATTTCCTCTGTCTGTATGCCCCAGAGGTTAGGAGAAGATATAACTCCACAGATACTTGAGTTGTCCTCCTGTCTGCTGTTCTGTTAATTGTAGTTGAGATAGAAGTTGGAAATAGCAGAATCAGGTCTTATGATAACATTTGGACAAGAAAAGAAAAGAGAATAAAGCCAAAGCTGGCCAAATAACTTACAATGGATTTTTCATTTGAGGGAGAAGGCAAAGAAAAAGGAATGTTTGGAGGAAGCTGTTTAATTGGTTTTCTTCTCATGTCTTCTACTTCACTGCAGTACTATTCACTCTGTATGACAACCATCCACATTCTTAGTGCCTTCTTTGAAATACGGTACTGTGCTGATGTGTAAAAGAGAGTCAGCTACAACACCACTAATGTGTGCTTCTGTAATTTTATAGAGCATATGACTAGATACAAAGTAGGTACTTCTTCTTAAAATATATATCCACAGTCTTGACACAAGAAAATTTGAAAGACTTTGGGAATAAAACACCCCGTATGCTTGTCTCAGTGTGTCGAAAAAGGATAGATTGTGTATTCTTATACTCAACTTGAGCAGTAGACTTTTTGCCCTCATTGCAGAAGGCAGTTGCAGTCTGAAAATGTCGCTTATTTACAATTTTTGTCAGTGCTTCCTAATTTCTGGTGGCAAGCTGTGTGTTTTCTTTCAGTCTTGTCCTAAACAATATCTACAACAACAGCAAAACCAAGCATTGATGAGGGTTTCCTGCTTATTTGTTGTGCTAAAGAGGTATCCTTGGCAACTTCATCCAAATGTCAAAGGACTTTTTATGTCAGAGTTACTTGTTATGTATTTACTCTTGAAAAGCAAATTGTGTACAAGGTTTTGGTTTAATTCATTCAAGAGTGATACCCTGTTTCTTTTGCATCTGTCGGCTTCCAATTTATTCTAGAGATGGCTGTGAAGTAAAACAAAGCTAATAATGTGTATTGAATGTGAAGGACATGAGAAGAACATTTACCATTTATATCTACAAGGCATTTAGTTTTCTTCCCCTCACAAAGTTCCCTGGTTTATCTCCACAGACTGGTGACACCAAAAAATACATCCTGTTTCACTTGTTGGCAGCATAATAAAAAAGTCTTACAATTGTGTGCCTGTGACATCCTGGAAATTTCTGGGGAATGGTTTGTTTCTGACATTTTTTTCTAAACCCACCATCTACCAAGGATGAAAATTGTTCTTGTTCTTAGGTTTGATCATGTATATAGAGATGTGAAATGCAACAGCACCACAAGATTGTACATGAACAGAGCCCCCAGGAGCATATATGTGGTTGCTTTTTTTCTCACTGAGGTTGTAGGTTTCTGTTTGAGGATGGGTTTTCAAGCATGTATACAAGATCCTTTTAAAATTAACATTAGAGGCCTTGCTCTTATACACCTAAAGAACCTACTTCCATGGAAAGATGTAAGACTTTTCTTTGCAGATACAAATATCTAGCTTCTTTGCATAGGCAACACTTTTTTTCAGATACACTTTCAGTCAAATGGACATATCAGCCTTGTGAATGTAGAGAATTATCTTTTGTCATTTGTTAAGTTGCTGTTAGCTCTCTTTTCTGCTTGTAACTCAGGTATGTATTTTGTCTAAAGTCTTGATTTTTAACATGCCTTTGTATAGGTGAAAGAATCCTGCGATAGTCTTAGTTTACACATTTTGAAAGAAAAATGCAGCTGTAAGTATGCACTGCTTTAAGGGTCAAGAGGGTTTTTTTTAAGCCTGTGACAGCACCTGGAGGGCCTGAAAATCTGTAAACATGGGAAATGCCTCCTTGTATTAATGTGAAGCAAGGCAGAAAGCTTTCAGGTGGATGAGATACAGCTGCCAGGGTCTGGAGCTTGAGGTGAATCCAGTGCAAGTTTCTGGACAATACTGTCAAGGGATTCCCATGAGACCTTGGATAAGCCACTTTGACTGCTCTCTGCAGCGAGGCGGAACCAATGCTGTGGGCACTTTTGCACCACTGGGCTGCAGAGCCCACTGAACGAGGGCAACGGATGCTTGAGGTGTGTGGTGTGAGTTAAGTGATTCAGCACAGTGCCAAAGAAATCTGGCACAGATGGAGGGTAGCTTGTAGGGGAATGTTGAGGTTGCAGGAGCATCTCAAATCTCTCATTGCTTGAAGTCATTAAAGTTGGTGCTGCCAGGACATGCTGCCTTGGCTTGGAGTTTCAGAATAATTTTTGAAGAGTGGCACCTAATCGTTGTATCAAAATATAATATAAGCATAGTATGGATTTTTCTTAAACAAAAAAAATCTGTGGAAGGCAGCGCTCTTGATTCATCTTAGTTTAGGTTTTTTTTTTGTCTACTACCAAGACTCATGTATCTTCTCTCCCAGGAAAATGACTGGTATACCCAGCAGAAAACTCTCTGGTTTGTGTGAGATCCTTAATGGTCCAGTAGAGCTGAAAGAGGAAAGATGCATGCTGTGCTGTCCCTCCTGGAAAGACTGGCCAGCTGCACGAGTTGTACTGGATTACAGTCCCTGCCCGAAACCTATTTATGTGGTTTAGCCTGTGGTGTTTTTTAATGTATGTTGATTCTAAGCAGGAACTGGAAAAGGGACTTTTCTTCTCCAAGGCAAGAATTGGGAGTATTTCCACTTTTCACAGAGACCTATTAGACAGGGAAGGAGAAGTAAAGGAAGAATTGAAATAATCTATATAATGGTCTGATCAAACTCTTTAACCTCTAAGCTGTTACATAGACGTCTGTTTGATCTCCAGTCTATTTTTTAATATATTGCTGCTGTATTTTATGTATGAATAATTCTGGCAGAGATTCTTAGCTCTCTGGGGAACATGGCTGGAGAAGCATTGAGTTACAGGAGTTGCAGGGACAAGGTTTTTGCAGGGCCAAGATGTGAGCTGGATGATAAAGAACTTGATACTGTTGAGCCAAAGACTGAGCAGGGTTGGTGGGTAGCTTCAGTGCTGAAGATGGAAAGTAGTATCCAATTTTGGTGGCTTCAACACTGTGTTGTTCCTGAGTGGGGACACAAGGGACTGTGGTGGTTTTACCCAGTTAACACACCCAGGATTCATGAGCTGAGATGAGGAACTCAGGAGAAAAGATGCACTTCTGGGTAAAACAGGATTAACTTAAAAGGTTACAAAAAGTGATTTATTGACTAACACAGTCAGAGGAGTAAATGAGAAGTAAAATAAACCCTTCAATGACATTATTTCTCTTCTCTCCCCCTCCCTCCTTCCCAACAGCTGCCCAGGGGAACGAGGCATGAAGAGGGGGTGGGTTAGGTCAGTTCATCACCAAGATCATCTTCTGCTGCTCAGGGAGAGGAGCCTTTTCCTTTGCATAGCCATGGGTCTCGCATGCAGCAGTCCACCTGAACCTGCTGCAAGCATGAGCTGCCCCCATGGGCAAACAGTCTTCCCAAAACTGCTGTGGCATGGGGCCTCTTGTCCACATGGTACAGACCTCTGAGGCCAGACCTTTCCATCTCGGGAGCAAGGCTTTTTCTCTTTACTGGACTCCTGCTGGACCACAGTCTCTCTCAGGCACCCACTCCAGCGTGGGGCACTCAGTTCAGTCTCAGGTGCAAGGCCTCCTTCTCCACTGGGACTCTCGCTGGACCGTGGCCTTCTCCAGGGCATCCACCTGCTCCAGCATGGGGCACCTCCCCATGGGCTGTGAGTGGATCTCAGCATCCCCCATGGGCCCCATGGGCTGCAGGGGCACAACCTGCTTCACAATGGGCCTCACCACAGCCTGCAGAGGAATCTTGGCTCCAGCGCCAGGAACTTCCTCTCCTCCGCCTTCTTCACTGACTTTGGTGTCTGCATGTTGTTTTCCCTCACATATTCTCACCTCCTCCCCCTCTGGCTAAGAAAAAGTGCGTGCAACACAGAGGCGTAACCAACATCTCTAATTGGCCCAGCCTTGGCCAGCAGCATGTCCATCATCTTCAGAGCCATCAAAGATTGACTCTACTGGACATGGTGAAAGCTTCAAGAAACTTCACACAGGAGCCATCTTTGTGGCCGCCCTACTAGCAAAAACTGGGTCAAGCAAAACCAACACAAAGACTGAAGACTGTAGTTCGGGATTTTTGTGGTAATGTGCCGTGTTTTTTTTTGGGATGCAAAGCTGCATTTACATAGCTATAAGTAAGGGCAGAAGCACCCATGTGATTAGGAAGTCTAGAAAACCCTCTTGAGTGTTTGTCTATTGCTAACTTTCTGCTGAACTACATGTCTAGTCTGCTAAGACATCTTTAAAAATCTCATTAGGTATCTTCTGGAGACTTCACCTGTGGCTTTCACTGTTTCAGATCTCTGTCTGGGAATGGGACTCATACTGTTTCCTGAAGCATAGCTCTTACCAGAGGGGATTATTTGGAGACCAGTGTGTTAAAAAATGGGAGGTGAGATGCTATGACATGGGAGTCACTCAGAAGTGGCTGTGTTTATCTCATAGGGCAGCATGCTTGGGGCCGAATGCTCTTTCCCAAGACAGTTTTGTCCTCCTTTTGCTTCTCATGTGAATTCTGTTGTCTGCCATCCCAGCTGCAATTAACAGGCTCCAGTAATGTACCTTTCAGTGGTAATGCAGTCAATGCTTTGATTTTTGTTGAGGAAGTTTGCCTGTGGTAGGCTATGTTTTCAGCCTCTATCCTCCATCTGGACAATGGGATAATACTATGTTTTTTTACCAGGGTGGGAATTTTTTGGAGAAAACTGGAACAAAATTTCTTGCCTGGTGGTAGTATTTGTGCTACCTGTGTGCCCAAACCTTTACAATGCTTGTATAGCTATACATGCAGTGGTAGAAGCATGGTGGGTCTTGGTTCTTTGCTACATGCAATTACATTGTAAAGTTAGGGGAAGTACAGGGTTTGATACACTTTTCTGTGCTGGGTGTTTCTGTGTGGAACTGTGCAGAATTAGTTTGAGGCAGGCTCTTGGTGTAGCTCTTGAGTAGCGAGTTTCCCAGTCTCTTTAACCACAATTGTCTTTTTACCTGCCCACTAGACCGTGAGTCTCTACAAGGCTCTTTCTTGATTTATTTGTTGCAGAGGTTGAAGGAAGGAAGGTAATGACAATGTGAGATGTCAGAAGATTAGGCAAACCAGCTTCATATTCATTAGTGAAGATCACAGCTTTGACTGAATCCTCACTCCTTAGTATATGAATACCCCCTGCACATGAGAGAAGCTGTAAATTTAATTTGGGCATAAATGCAAGTTGGACTTTTGAGAAGAAGTACTTATTGAGGACTCTCTTCAATATAAGAGAAAGATTTGGTATCTGGTTCTCTTCACTGAAACACTGCTCTGCTTTTCTACTTTGGAGGAGCAGTGGAATTTAGGTGGTAAAGCAGATCACTTTCTGTATTTGAGCATCACTTTGCTTTTACTTATCATGGTTACCCTTCCTCACAAGGCAGTCAACTTTGGATGCACAACAGCTGTGAATTTAACAATACTATAATATCTCTCAATGTACAGCCTAGGGTAGTCAGTAGAGCTGGAGAAAGTCTAATTTACAACCATATTAAGTGAGCTCTACACAGGTTCTGAGGTGGATATTGAGAGTAATTCTGTATTGCCTTAGACTGCATTGGCAGAAAATGGCATCTATTTTCAAGACTTTGTTTACAGATACAGAGTTAAAATAAAGTGGTGTTTGGTGCATGTGGATGGTATTCAAACATATGACTGAAGTACTCACAGGTGTACTTTTAATCACTGTTGAACAGACTTGCTCAGGTCCTAATAACTGAGGAGTTGGCAAAGTTTTACTGTGCTGATTATTTCTTCAGCTTTTTGGACTATTCTGTAGCTAGTTTAAGGCAGCTTTGATTTTTGTGTTCTTGAGCAGAAGTTATACTTGTGATGGTAAAAGTAATTGTATCCCTTGCTGGTGACATAAAAAAAAATGTTTTCTCATTTCTCTTTCCCATGCTTTCACCCACACTTGGTGCTTTATAGTAGTGAAAATAGACTTATTTCAATAAATAAATCAATAATTTTAAACTGTTTTCACTTTATATTGAAGTATAGTATTTTCCAACTTACTCTCTCATCTTCACTGAAGCTCGTACAAAGGCAACACAGTCTGAGCTATCTGCTTGTCGTCAGACCTATTTTCTTTCCTATTCCTCCCAGCTTTTTCTGTTGCCTTTGTGAAAAATAGATAATGATTTTACACAAGCAGGTTTGCAAACAATTCGGTAATTTTAAGGTTTCTTTTCTTGGATTTCTTGCAAATTTCTAATGCAAACAGAATAATACAACTAAGTCTCTAATTGTCATAGGAAGCTGCTGTTACAAAAAGGAATAATTATCATAGTTTGTGCAAAACAGATTTTCATAAACCAGAGTATATCCAACCTCTGTGTATTTTTGTGGGTAAAAATGTTAAGATTCAAATGAGTATTTTTCATGTAAATGCTTGCCTCAAACCTTTTTGATTAAAAGAGTGGCAAGATTACAGACCTAGCAAGCTAAATATGAAATTAACAAGCCCAGAGACTGCCTTTTTGTAAACCATAGCATTACTCCATGGCAAAAAGCCAGAAATCCATTAAATCCACAACAAGCCAGGCACGGAAATGTGGTTTTGCTGTCTCCCTTCCTGTCCGCTGTAACTGAAAAAACATACATTCTTTCATGAGTATGGGTTTTTCTTCACAGTTTTCACCACAGCATTTAATTTCTTCATTAGACCAGCACTGGCTTGGTACATCCACTACTAACTTACACTAGTTTTAATTTATTTGTTGTTTGGAATTCGCTGTGTAGTTGGGTATTGGTGATTTGATTTACCGGGTATCTAAAAGTTGACACTAAAGGCTAGTTGAAACTCTAAGCTAAACCAATCATGATGCTAAACTGAGAGGTGAAAAGTTTAGGATATGACTGATACCAATACGACTTAGTTGCAGCATAGTGGAGAAAGTAAAACAGGGTGCCTTACCTTGCCCAGATGGCTATTGGTGTCTAAGATGAGCAGCTTGACAGAAATGCTGCTGCGTGGTCTGCTCCCTTAACTGTGCTCTTGTTTTCTGACTCAAAGGATCATTCAGAAAAAGTCTTATCTTGGAGATTTTGTTTGTGTAGGACTGAATTTTCCTTTGCACTTTAAGTGGGCAGAAGATGGCATTGGTATTGAGAGGGGTGATCCTGCATTTGGGTCAACCCCATGGTAAACTAGGTTTGGGATGCGGCCTGTATTTTAAAAAAAACAATTGTTTCATTTGCAAGTGGGCTCTTTGTTTTAATGTGACAAATTTATTGCTTAGTTCACCACATGCCCATAAAAATGCTATGAACAGAAGAATGGGGCAAGCAAGAGTAGCTGGATTAAAGGAGAGCCTCTTCTGTGCCTGTTCTTAGGCCGATTTAAAGTTCATGTGAAGCAACGGTGAAAGCCTTCTCTCAAGAGCAGGTACAGCATAATTGATGGGTATGTAATCCATATTTCTGGCCCAGACATCTTTGTATTATATAAAGTATAGTATACCATGGGTGTGAAAGTGGAATAACTTTGTGAAAGAGTCTTGTTTTGACTGATGCCTTTTTTGATATGAAGATATTTAAGGAGAACTGCTTTGATTGCATGGTTAATCTGTTTAGAGCGTTATTTACCCCTTATATTTGCATACATTTGATGTATTTTCCATGTTCTAGATGTTTTTATTAGAGTTTGTATGTGTAGTATGATGAAAAGCACATTTAACATATGGTGTGTCTTGAGCATTTGTCTGAAATTAATGCAGTTTGTAGTAGCTCTCCACACAAAGTGTGATCCCACAGGAGTTACACACTGGAAAATGTTCCATAAAATCTACATTTCCTAACCAGAGAGAGGTCTTCTTGCTCCATTCCTCCTGTTCGGCTTTTTATGGCATTTTCTTAAAGTTTGCTTTTCTACAAAAAGTTTTTTTGTATTGAAATCCTTTTTGAATGAAGAGTATTTGAAAATTTCAATAATGCTGATGTAATTTAAAGATAAATGCCATTTAGTGTTTCTTGACTCAGAGTCTGTCTGTTCTGGTAGGAGTTTTACTGGGGGAATGCCATTCAAATGAATTGAACATCAAGATGTACTTAGTGTATCCGGTTGTCTTGGACAAGAGAATTTTTGTGAACATATTAAGCATGCATGTCTTACAAATATCTTGGCATTTGCTTTGCAAATGTGTCTTCCTAGGAAGGCTAAAAAGAGAATGGTAAACTGCCTGATTATTTTGGATGTATTTCCCTAGTGAGACTACCACTTAATAGGTCATAGGATTAAATTACCTTTTCTTTCATTGTCCTTCATATAGGAAGAAAAATAGCAAGAAATCCGAATTGCAGAAGTGATGAAATCCGAATAGTTACTTTCAGTTATGATGAACAATGATTGAAATTATGAGCAATGACAATTTATATCGATATTTTCTTCTCAGTAGGATTTGGAACAAGTCTTTTTTTTTTTTTTTTTTTTAATGTTCCTCTTCAGAAAGCAGTATTGTGCTGCATCAGCAATCCCTTCTTGTTGAGCTAGTTGCTGCAACAAGTCTTTTACTTAAAAAAATATGAATATGAATCAGTATCATCTGAGTGGTGGCAGAGATGTGTGAAATGTGGAATATCCAGTCTTTACTTGTTGGATGATTATGGTCAGCTCCCCAGTTCCTTGCTACTGTCCCTCTTACTCAAAGCATCTGCTCCAGGGAAAGAGAATTGGGGTCCTCACTGGCTGTGTCATCCATCATACGCAGTATGGTGCAAACTCCTAGTGACAAGTTGCCCTTCAGTACAGGGTGCTGGAAGTTTTCAGCAGGAGCTTCAGTAGGTCTGTGACATTGTCATCTCAAGCATGAGGAAATCATGAAGCAGCACCTGAAGCTGAAACTTGCATTTAAATTCAGAGTAAAAGAAAATCTGTCCTACTTACAAACGCTTAGTATTTTAGTAAACTTTTGCTTTCAGAGTGTTGATCTAACAAACAAAAAGCTCTCTAGATCAGAAAGGGAGAAAGGTGTCTTAAATGTACTCTGCTTCTCAGATGATTGCTCTATTCCAGCAACTGGGGCTTGGTAGAGTATGAAGCGTTTCTTTATCTTGAGAAAGAATTAGAGCAGGTATCATACTTCACTTGGTTTAAAATGTGAGATAGTAACATGCCTTATTTGAATTTCTGTCTTTGCAAGGATTCAAAATTGAAGGTAGATCGTATCGTTGCCACAGAATCCGCTGCACTGTTCTTTCGTCTCTTTCATGGACATTGTTAAAATTGTGCTATTCTGTATTGGCTTAAAAGGGGCAGTATTTTTGTCTATTATTTCAAATACTAAAATCTGTTATGTTAACCTGCAGGAATTGCATCTGACTATTGCTCATTTTCATGGCACAACAGAATACTCAAAATGGAAAAAGAGTTAAAGTGTTGTTTTCTTTAAATAAATACCTTTCATTTTTTTATTTCTTTAGCCAATTGATTGCTGTTTGTAACGTGTTGTGAAATTGCTGGGTAGGAAGATGAATGATTGAAGGCAAAACACAGCAAAGTTTTCAAACACTCTAAGAATTCTTGTAAACAGAATTAACAAATCCACCAAAAAGATCAGTGTGCTTATTCCTGGTATTTTCTTTTCTGGGAGCAAATATAATCAAGTATGACTATCAATGAATAATAGTGAATGAATAATAGACAAGCTATGGGCTCCTCCTTCCATATTCTGCAAGACTGAGGCAGGTAAGCAAAGGAAACCAAAGGTGGAAGAGTAGTAGTAATCTTGTTCCTGATGCAGAAGGACTGATTCCTGGCTTCCAGATGTATTTGGAAGAAAACAAACTTGAATTCAGCAGTCACATGGTATTTCTTGTTTTTATGGGTGACTTCTGATTGCTGTTTTTATCAGTTTATTGATTGCCTTTATGCGGTTCATTAAAACCCATAACAACACAATACTTGCTAGAGAAACTTAATTTTCTTTCTTGTCAGAATGTTGTCTGTTGCCAATGGTTGCAGTGCTTTCTGCAAGTATCAAGACTGAAATGTAGAATTTTTTAGGTGTAACTGGAAATCTGTTGCCATCTTCACAGTTCTCAACTCTGGTGGCATATCAGCTTCTAAGTGATTAACATTTGAAGCATACTGCTCCAGTGCAAGCACTGTAGCCATAATATAGACAATAGATGTAGGATAACAGGTGCTATAGCTATTTCTGAGTCTCCCTTTGTGTGTATTTGTAGATGAAAGTGAAGTTCTGGCAAGGATCAGAAGTGGATATTGACAGTTCTGTTTTGTAGTGGGAAAATTATTTCGGTGTTTATTTTATGATAACATTTTTATACAAAACTTCAGAACCCCCTTTTGTAAGCACAATATATGTGAATTTTAAAAGCGTGATTTCTTTTAGATTAAAATGCTAGATGCTTCCATCTTTTCCGTGAAATGTTGCCCCCTTAATATTTTTTAGGGCACCTCAAGTTAAACATAAGCCTACTGAGAACAGGTTTTTACTCTCCTAATCTTTTTTTCCTCTTTGTTTAATTTTTCATGATATAACATTGAAACTACTGATCTGCAGCATTTCTTTCTGACTAGTTTTCTTACCACCCCTGAGAAACAAAGTATAAATTAACTTGTGATGTACATAAATAAATAGGAGACTTTTCTTGCTCCAGCTAAATTAAAACTGGACACAAAAACCAACGTGTACATATAGCTGCAAGGACAGGCTCAGACCGGCTTATGCCATTTCCAGCAGGTGCAAACTGTGGTGTCTCTTGGGTAGGGTGTGTGAGGGCAGAAATTGAGTAGTAAGAGACTGGTGATTGTGCATGTGCTGCTGTCTTTCAGCAGTTATGAGATAGGTTAAAATGGGAAATTCTGACCTAATTGCAGCTAGGAGACAGATGCAAAATGCTGAACTCTGAGCTGAAGCTGCCTTAGTGATGCCATAGGTCTATAAGCTTAAATCATTTTTTTCTGTATTTTTTTTAGACTGTGAAGTCACATCCTTCAGTTAGTGGAGAGTGGTGGAAACTTCTCATCCCTATGTAATGAGGACACATTTCACAAAAAAAAATATTGCTGTGAAATGCTGAGGATTGCTTGTAGGTGAAGGCATAATGCCTTACAGAGGACTTCAAAGCTCTACTGATGGAAACAGCATTTCCCGTGACAGTGTCCTTTTACTCATTTCTGTCTGATTTTTCAGCAAGTGTTTGCTGCTGCCTTTGAGGCAGGGAAATTGAAGCCAGTCTTTGTCATTTCAAGTTCCACTTGCAGCGTTTTGTCTGGATGTTCTGCAGGTACATGTGTCAGAGCAGGGCAGGATGCAGCTTAGTAGCTGCCTGAGTAGCTGAGGAACTTCGGTAATCTCCAGGCTGTGCATTACTGTTCCCCTACTTGTTGATGTAAGTTGATATTAACAAAAAGACATCGACTTCATCAGGTGACATCAGGCTTGATGCATGTTGATATGTCACCCTACTTGACTTGCTTTTTATTGTCTTAATCATGAATGATTCAGTATGTATCCTTTCATGGTCAGTTCAGCTCCGTGTGATTCTTGAGACATTAAATAAAAGCTATGTCTTATCAATTCACTTCAGCGGCCAACAGAGTTGTACGTACATTAGAAAATTGATTTTAAGAAGTCTGCCACTCCAGTTTATTGCTTATGCTGCTGTTTGTAGTATTTTGTGCAAAATAGGCAACTTAATTAACTTACAAACCACTAAATTAACTTGCAAAGGGAAAGTTACAGCACTTTATGAGCCTAGCTGGGATGTTTGTAAAAAGGTTAGTAGGAAAGTGAGGTAGAGAATGGTACCTGTGATTATTTGGCAGTCTGATGGTGGCAATTAGATTCAACTTGTATGTGCATAGCTCAGATTATATCTCCTAAACGCCAGCAATTGGCTTAGTGAAGAAGATTTTTTTGTTTAGTATCCTTCGTACCATAGAAGGTAAGAAGGTCTTTTCCTTCCACTTGCTTTGACTACATGACTAGGCTCTTTGTGTCTTGGTTTCAAAACACCATTCCTTTAGGACTGAAGAGAAATTTGATATTCAAGGCTTGCAGTATTTTTCCTCCAGTTCTGTAGAAATGGAGTAAGCACTTCCAGACAAAAGTCTGTGATTAAAACAAAACACATTCTTCTTTATGAATGAAGAGTTAATTTCCTGTGAAATACTAAGATTAGCTTTTTTGCTTGCTTTATTCAGAATCATGATATGTTTCTTATAGTGTAATAATGTTTTTTTGTTCTCACTAATTTGTGAAATGCTTGTTTAGGGTGTGTGCATGTGCTCTTGGTAAGCACTTAATAAACTAGATTGATCTTTTTGGCAAAGGCTGCATTGTGTAGAACAAATTAAACCTGAAATAACAGTTGTTTCAGATTATTTTTCTGAAAGCGTAATTGCATATATTCTTCTTCCTACTGGCTGCTGAAATAGGTTTCCCAATAATGTTTTATAATTCTGTTTTATTTCAACAATACATATATAGTAGTTTTGTTTCCATTCCACTGACAAACCTAGAGCCTCCAGTGGTACTTCTTTACCAGCAATTTTTTATAATTGTAATAACCATGGCACTTTGTGAAATATAGTGGAAATATTTTCCCAAAGTTTATGTGCTATAAATAAAATCCCAACTTTCTTTTTTCCACAGAATCATTTACGGTTTCTTTTTCCCAGGAAAAAGGGAGTGCAAATAGATATTTTTAAGCAACAAATTTATTCTGAATTCCCTATCTGTTAGAACATTTCGGAATACTTTAATATCTGGATTTTATATGACTCTTGCTTCTTTTTTAGTCTCCATCAGTGCTAAGAATTTGGACATATGCTAAAATGCTAATTAAGGCACTTGAACATATTCAACTGAGTGCTTATGTCCTATTTTAGCTGTGTGTGGCAAGGGTAAATTGAATTAAACCACTACGTTTCCATCCTGAAAGGGATTTAGGAGTGTAATGGTCCATCACATACTTCTCTTTACCTACAACTGATAGCTGTGGAGCCACGGTTGTACTCCAAGGACCAGCTTTACTGAGCCCTCTTCATGGACCAGATCACCTCATGTGATCTGAGGTATAGTCTGAGGCTTATCTTTGAACATTTTTCAGAATGCTTGATAGGAAGCTGTGAACTTAGAGTGTCAGATTTTTGGGTGTACTTAGGAAATTAAATAGCATTTAACCATCAGGTCAAAAAGATTTTGTTGTCAGAATCAGAAACCTAAGATGTTGCTCTTGTGTTGTATCCCTGTAACAATGCTGAGGGACTGTTAACTGGTATGGGTCTTCATAACTTTACTGGGATCACATTCTGGCACAGTAATTTTATTATCATCTCTTTATACTCAGACAAAAAGAAAAAAACTAACATTGTAGTTAATAAATATTTAATCTTTCTCTTTTTAAAAGTGATGTCACCTAAGTGGCTATGAAAAGAGACTGAAACTTTTAAAATAGTGTCTTGTAGGTGTCTCTCAAAGGATGCAAACAATGTAAGCTTGCATTACATAAGCAAAAAGATAATTTGAGCCCAAGCCTTTCCTTTCTGCCTTGCCTTCATCTTTTCTGGCTCCATGCTGGTGTGTTTTTATGTGAAACCAAGCATCTTTTGTGTTCAGGGAAATGAGGAGTAGAAGTGTTGGTGTTTGTTAACAGATTTGACAAACTGTGGCAGCCAAAGCTATCTTTTTAGTATTTTGGCATGAGCAGTCACCCTTTTATTGGGCCATTAATGCTATTTCAGAGCATCATGCTGTATCCACAGGAGATAATTTAGCAGTTGTTTATCAGGAGCTTTCATAAAGCTTTGGATAGTATTATAACATTCAGTAACACCAACAACAACATTTCAGAATCCGTGCCAGTTTACATGGGATATCCGTGAATATAGTTGTTTGGGGATGCGTGACCCACATAACCTATAAATGTGATTGGAATTTACAGTGCTGGGATAGGCTGATGGATAGCAGATTAGAGCCCTGATTAACCATGTGATTCACAGACTGGGAATATATTGTCCTAAGCAAGATTCATTAGGTGCAATCAGAATTTCAAGTGGCCAGATGAAATTCAAGTATGCTGTTTGCTTTCCTTCCCCCTTGCCCCCCCTTGTGTTTTTCTTTTTAGGTTGCCCTCTTACTCATTTATTTATTTATTTTATTTCCAGAGCTGGAAAATACCACTTTGATGAATCTGTTCCTCACCCTAAAGCTGTCTGTCTGTTATTCATCAGAAAGCAGGTCGCAGTTCAGTGAGCAGAAGAGAAGATTTTAATAGAAGCTGTGCCAAGGGCTGTAATGCATCATTTTAGGGCCCTAATTACATTACAATGACAAATATCAATGGTGACAACAGCAATAACCTACATCCTTTAATGGCTATGCTGGAAAAGGAGTTTGGGCACTGCGCCATCAGATTAGACTTGGTTTCAAAACATAGGCCATTAGAAGTGTGTGTGTCCATGGCATTATTGGCTGATAACTGAAGCCCAGTGGAAAGGCCTGTAAATAAATGAAGCCTCTCTAAAGCCTGGTCCCATGGGACAAAAGAGGTAAAATTAGATGACTGTGGAAGCAGCCGTATTTCTGAGGCAATTTTGGCTTTCCATGTGAGGAATTGGATGCCTGATTTTATGAAGTTATGCTTTTTCCTTCTCCTGGCAGTTAGATTGATCATGAAAAACTCATTGACCTGATGCCTAACAGGAAAAAGAAAACCTAAACTGCTGTTCAATTGTAGGATTTTAAAAATATATGTGAGCGTAGCAATGGGGATTTGTGCTTCATGTTGTGTTGGATTTTGTACCTTGGGCAAAGAAGAATGAGTTTCCAGGCTTCTTCCAGGGGCACTAGGAAAAGGTCTACTGAGATCCTAATCTATGTCATAAGTACGTTTTCAAGCTTCAGGGCAGCATCGCAAGAAACCCACTCGGCTACCTCCTTTCTCTTGTATGTTTTGTGGAAGACAACCAAGCCTGTTGCTGTGGCATTATCTCTTGCAGTTAATTGCAGAAACAGTTGCAGTGTTGAGACAGAGTGTACTTCCTACCTACAGTGTGAAAATGTCGGGTGTGAGACTTTTCTTGCTACAGATTGCGTGCCTTCCTATCATTTGTGCGTGTACACAGTGTTTTCCTCTACGCCTTTGGACTGCCTGTGGTCTCCAAAGGTAGGCAGTCTGTGTCTCAGTCACGCTGTATCTCTGCAGTCTGCTGCTGCTCAGTGGGGCTGTTTCCTTGCAGCCGGAGGGTGAAGGATGATAAAAGGTAACTGCATGCGCAACCACGCAACTGGGGATGATCTTTGTTAGGGAAAGTGAAGACCATTTCAATCATGAAAAAATGCAAACACTTTGGCATAGCAAGGGCTTTTTGGCTTTGTTGTGTCTGGCCTAGTGGAGAAAAGCTGCTGGGGAGTGTTTCGACATCACTTGAAGCTGTTTTAGCAAGATCTTTTTCTTCCCATTGGCTGAGCTGAGTGCTGTCTCTATCAGCTCACTTCCCTGCAGACAGCATGAAAGGACTCACTATTCTGCACTCCAGTGGGATTGGTATTAAAAGATTTATTGCAGTCATGTAGCTGTTAATATTCAGTCACCTGTTTTCAGTTACTTCCAGCTTTTTGGAAAACTCCTTTTAGTTGAACATTTCCCAGGTTCAGAATCTGCCAGAGGTGAATTTTTATATAAATACTGAGCAAATATGTTTCAGCCACTTTTTGGCCAGAAGAGCAGTAGAAGAGAGACATAATTCTGTTGGGGAGGGGGAAGAGAAGTGATCAAAAGAAAAAACATAATAACTGAAATAACTTGAAATATCTATGTTTAAGTATCTTACTTGAGAAGAAATGCCTCAAAGTGAATTGAATAAAATTATTTTTGTTGACTAAGCTATATTCTAGCTGAACAGTAATTTATGAGTTTGATGGAAAAGCCAGTGAAGTTTTACAGCCTGTGTTACCCAGGAGGTCAGATAAGACAGTTGCAACAGTCCCTTCTGGCCTTAAAATCTATGAATCTACAAGCCTTTTAAAATTAGACATTGAGCTCCTGTATGGAACTTTGAGCCCATTTTGTTTTCAGTTCCTTAGCAGTACAGTAAAGGTATCCAGCTAATGTTGCTGAGGTGGTAGAGTGGTTTTCCAAAGGCTACCCTCTGGAACTGTGCAGGAGGTGGGGAAGGTTGTGACAGGCATTTTAAAGATGGGGAGGAGTTGTTTTGCAGCTGAAGAAAGCATGATGTGCCTTTTTTTTTACAAAGCACATATGTGTGTTAAATGACAGGTCAGGGTAGCTTCAGCTTATGTCAACACAGGGACACTTCGGAATTTTCTGCTCTCATGGAAAAGCCTTGAAGAATAGAGTGTGTAGTTTTCTCTTTGGCTTAAGGGCAGGCAGGACATTACTCAAAAAAAAATAGCAGTTCCAAAATTTGGAAATGACTAAATGAATGGTGCTTGGACTACTACAGAACAGGTGCCTTACAGCTGTGCCTTGTATTGCAGTCTGCATTTACTTAATCAAATATTGTTTTTCAAGTAATACTGTATTGGATTGTGCAGCCTTTCTGGCTCAAGATTAGATGCACACAACTTGTCGCTCCCTGTGCTGCTCTGTGGAACAAGGAGTTAATAAATTTCCCTGTCAACTAGTATAGTGAATGCTGTCTATTTAAAAGAATATTTAAGTTTTACTTTGTGGGATATCTGTTATTATAGGTGCATTTGAAATTTTTGGGTAATTTAGCTTTGTGCTGAACAGAACATATTCTGAAGTGTCCTATAAGGTACCTATGCTGCTGAATAAATAGAAAAGATGTAGTAGACAAATACAAAAAATTTATTAAAATGCATAAATTTAATGAGATGAGGACTTGCATAAACAGTGAAGACCAGTGAGGAGATACAAAGACAGTTTAACACAGAAATGGCTATATAAATAGCTTATGGGAATCTAGATGGATTTCAGAGAAATGAAGAAGTTGTATTGCAAAACAGCATATATTAACTCGTATGTATCACACAGTATGCACAAGGGGGCAGAGTTAGTTTCACATGTACTCTTACCTCTTGCAAACCATGTCTGCCGGTTATGTAGCTCTCTAACTGTAATATTCCTTGAACCCAGATTCATTTATATGGACTTCTGACTTTTTGCTCCTGCTGAGCCTTTCTGGTAGATAGATTCCTTTCTAAGAGTTTGCCGTTTAAAATACAGCATAGCAAAAAGGCTGGAAGGTTTGCTGTTAAGGAAGACTAAATTGCACATTACTATGTCTTCATCACATGATTCATGACTTTGCAAGCAGAAAAGCATTCTGTCCTATTGTAAAATGAGGAACTGATCCTGATTAGAATTTATTCTAAGAAAGTTATGATTTATTGTAGGAATGTCTGTGGGGCTTTAAATATTCTGTTTCGGGAACTGTGATTCTTGTGTTATCTAACCAAATCTCCTCGGTCTCAACGTGTTGAGATTTGCAGATTAAATATACAGAATAAGAATTGATCTCCGTTATGAAAATAAAATATTGTATATTATTAATTTGTGATTACAGTTGCCACATGAAAGTAACTACTACTAACCAGTAGAAAAGATAACAACAGAAGTGTGTTACAAGGCTGCAGTGTTCCTTTCTGAAATATATGGTAGAATGATTATCAGTAAAGTTGTATATTACAGTGCTAATGTTCTCATGATATGCACTGCTACAAGTAAGTGGTGTATTTGTTCCCTTTGCTTACAATGGCATTGCTATAATTTGAAATGATCCTTCCTTTTGCATCGTAGGAGAGAGTTCAGTTTGATACACAGTCTTGTTTATCTTTTTTGTTACATTTTCAGAAGATTTTGCACTTTTAATTCCTGTGAATGTGTAATCAAAATTAACTACTCTTTGTGTCAATTCTAAACAGTGTTTTTAAGAAAAAGGTCTTAGCCAGAAATTACGAGCTTCCTAAGTATTTTTGAATCTGTGTCCGAACACTTCTGTTATTTTGAGAGTATTTCCTGGCCAGAGGATGGCCAGAGTTGAAAAAAAACAAACAAAAGTCTCTTTAGGGTTCATGGGTGACAGTCGCCTTTGAGAATTTATATGATTGAACTTCTTTTTTCTTGTCACTTGCAGGCAGAAATTGTCAAGAGGCTGAATGCTATATGTGCACAAGTCATTCCCTTCCTGTCCCAAGAGGTAGGTAGTCATTTGTACTGCTTCTGATTCTAAATGATTGCCTTATCGTATCTATTACGAAAGTGGGACTTTGTGTTGAGACTGTTTCCTTTTGAATCTCTTGGCACTTGTAGATGACTTTCTACTGTGTTATTACCATTGTAACTTCATTATCTTCTCAAGCCTATTATAATGTAATTTAAATATATTTATGAAATGGAATGTATTGTGATGTTGAAGCAAAATTTTAGTTTAAATATTTTTCTTTAATGTACAGTGTAGTTTTTCTTGCAATTATGATTTTGTGGGTCTGAAATCAAACACAGCTCAAAACTGCTAGAAAGGCGTAGTTTGTGCTAGATCCTTGGCAATGAACATTAAAGTTCGGCAGAAACTTCTGTTATGGTACATGAGTAGTGATGTTCAACGCGGCAGGCATAGAAACACAGATTTTTTTTCCTGCCTTTTTTCACTCAGCATTCCCAATTACTTACTACCTTCCATCCTTTTATGTTTTTGTGTATTTGGGGAATATAAACAGAAAAATTAAATTAGCTCACTGTGAGCTAATTTCTCTAAGCATTAATTTTCTCCAAATTGTGATTTTCCTGGTATTATTGTGAGTGCATTGTAGATACTTTTAGAGGCACTGGAATTTGGGGGAGTTGATGGGGAGCTAGTGAGGGAGCTTCTCAGAAACTTCCATGTGTGAAGTAAAAAGAAAGTGTGGTTTATGAAAGGAAACCTTGGGTGTATAATGGCTTTCCTTGTCCACCTCTCTGAAGCAAAGACACTGGAGACTGGGATCTGTTGGCACAAGTTGGCGTGCATCAGTTTAGCACATGGATTCATTTGAATACAATATGTAGCTGTGAAGTCAAAAGTGGAAGGTGTATTTCTGTGTATTGCATCTGTAAAATGTTGTGCCTGAGAACAGGATGTGACTATTTCTACTGGCTTTTCAGTTGTTACATAAAATGTGAATGCTTTTCAAGAGAGCTGCTCAGCCTGCAACAAATGAGAGGCTGTGTGCTCAATGTTGCTGTTCAGCTAATGTGCTGCATGCATGCCACATGTGTGTATCTGTATGTGCTTGAAATGAGAATAATGCTAACAAAACAAGAACCTGACAGTGTTCATGAGTGCCACTGTACTCTCTGCTTATTAAGATGAATTTGTGGAAACTAAATGATGTGTAATGTTCTAGCTCCTTTGCTGGAGGACCAGAATCCAAGTCCTGCATGGACCTAAAACAAGTAGCTGTTTTGTACTTTGACTGCTTCAGAGACTCTATACTTATAGTTACACAGTTTTATTTGCTGCGCAGAGATACCATACCATATACAGGCAGCAGAGGATTGAGAGGGGCAGCATAAAAAAGCTTTTTGTGTGTCTTGACAGTGCAACGGACAGTGACAGTTTTTGTATTGGGCTTAGGAAAGTCTTGCTGATTGTTTGACCTCTTCTAGTAAGAATACATAGTTAAATCAGTCTATGTGGGCATATGCCGATGTGTCGGAAGAGAACTGGACTTCATAATTGAGTATCCTGCTAGTCTTGGTTTCTTTCTCATTTGTGCTTTTAAAAAGTGAGTGTCTTAATGGAAATCTCTTTATTTCATCATCTGGATTAATAGAAATTGAATTGCAGCATGCTTTTGCTGTTTATGCATTTTACATACAGTCTAATTGTGGAATGTGGCTGAAAAATGTGATCCAGCTCCTTTATATTGTGCCTGAGGGAAAAATGAACAAAATACAGTGGTTGCATGCACTGATGGCAGCATTATTGCCTCATAATAGCACCAGGTTAACTTGTCTTATTGCTTGTTAACTTTGTAAGGAATCAATGGCTTGTGATAACTCACTTAGAAATAAGAAATTGTGGGCAAAATCACTAGAGATCATGTGAAAAGGATGCATTTATAATACATCAGCCTACTGTGTACTGCTGTCTGCTTTGTTTCAGGGGGCAATCCAGTAGAGTGCTCAGTAAATTCTCCAGGCCTCAGTCAGTTTTACTGTGCTGTACATCATCTAAGCATATATTTAAAATAAAGTTCCTAACCTGCCTAGATATGCAGTCAACTGGTACCTTGTTTTAAGATTTATTCCAGTTTAGGCAGACTATAAAAAACAGCACCAAGAAGTACAAGCTTCCCATTTTCATAGGAAAGAGTGATTCTGTGGTCAAGATGTGAGATGGACCTCAGGGGCAATGTGTGTTCAATTTCTGTTGTGGTTTTGGGTTTCCTGTGTTGCAACAGTCATTTTCCACCTCTTCGAGATACCAGTGTACTCAAAGTAGTTCCTATTGCATAAGATGAAAGGGGTGCCTACTAGGGTGTCAGCTGTAGTCACCGAGTTAATTTAGTTTTGATCTGCTGCAGTTGGTGTAGATAGTTCAATGTTCCTGTGATTGAATGATCTAGCCACTGTAGTGCACTTAATTTTGTGTCTATAGTCATATACAGTGCCTCTGCTAATTTACACTTCTCAACTGAATTTACCAGCTTCATCAGAGTACGAAACTTTCACAACACTGTGGCTTTCAAGTCGGATCTGATTCCTCTCTGCTCAAGGTGGTATGTGTGGCTGGTTGCAACCCGTGGCTATGACTGTAGGCTGAGTGCTGAATGACCTCAGGTGTTGGATAGTGGCATTTGTTCAGTGTGTCTGGAGACACTCATGTATCACAGTAACCTTCTTTTGAGTAAATATTGACTGTCTTTATATTCATGAAACACACACAAGCTAGCTGATATACAAGCAAATGCTGTAGTTGTGGCAGCTTGGAGCTCAGCACTACCTGCAAAAGTTATTTGAGAAGCCATATAAATGTTAACAGTATTGATCCCTGTCAATTTACATGCCTCAATGTGCAAGTATTTTGTAAGGCTGAAGGAGGCTGTAGTAAACTTTATTTTGGAAAGTGGACTTTCCCTTCCAACTGCCAGTGAACTAGCTAATAACAAGCTAGATGGGTTGTCTTTAACAGGCATCCTCAGTTCCCTGTGCACATTAAGGTGGTCAGATATACTTAGTAGTATAATAAAATGCTAAGCACTGGCATACATATGTGTAAACAAACATCAAAAGGAAATTCTACTTGCAGTCTTCTCTTTTCAAACGTTTTAATATCAGTTCATGGTTTTCTTTTTAAGAGATTGATGTGGGCCATAATATGCTTGCCCTTCTTTGTACATAATTTCCCTAGAGGTGTTTCTAAAGTCCAGTAAATTTGAATGAGGAGTGTGAGATCCATTATACAGAAGCAGAGCAGGAGTTCTTACATACTGTTCAAAAGGAAATAGCTCTTGATCTGAGATGTAAGGTTGAGAAGACAGAATTATTTGCCTCCATCTTAAACTTGCCCCAGACTTGAGCTAAACAGTAAATACAAGGAAGCTCTCAGAGACCTGTAATCCTTCTAACAAAGAATGCGTTTCATTAGCAATTTATACACACATTGCTAACAATGTTCTTGTGTTTTTCTGAAGTAGTTATTATATCTTGTCTGAGTTATGGTGCCTGGATGCAATGACCCAACTTGTCCCTTTTAGCTTTTACAGTGTGTACTGTACTCCACGGTAAATGTGTATTTGCTCTCCAATTCTCACTAGCATTTTCGCACAGCCTTGTCTCATTGTGCTGTCTTTAGACTGGGCCTTTAAGAAGGGCAGTGCTGCAGTTCTTAAGCAAGACCTGTACTTCCTCTAAACATAACAATAAAATAATACAAGTAAGGAATAGCAGAGCCTGCCTGCTTCTTCAAAGTAAATTGTTCAGTGAGTTTTTCTTTGAATGTTGATGGCGGTCCTGAAGGCAGGCTGTAATTAGGGGTTTTTAACACCAGTGTAATTGTGTTCGCGCCAGGGGGAGTTTTGGCCGCGGGGTTGCTGTCAGCACAGCTCCCCTGTCATTGGGAGTTATGGAAAGCTCTGACATGGTATAAAAATCCTGGGAATTTTTCACTGTGCTGCAGTGCCTGTGCATAAGCTCAGGCTAGGTGACGACTGTGAGGTGAGACAATGTGATGGGGAAAAAGCCTACATTCTTCTTGTGGTCTCTGTAGCTGTTGCGACCCACTGTGAGACTTAAAAGAGGTGATTTTCCAGCACAAGGCAAGTGCAGACACACCTCTCATTACAGAAGGCAAAAAGGAGAGAAGAAACAAGAGAAGAAATTAGAAAGGAGTAACAGTACTAGTCTGCATGACAGGTGGGGCAGGGTATTGAGCTCATTGCTCTGGCATGTTAAATGCCGTGCAAAATACTGTTTTCCCACAACTGAAAAAAACGCAGGTCTGTCATTTGGTTGTGTGCACAGAGCAAGGCTAGCATTAAATGTGTGTGAAAGTTGCAGCCCTGTGTCTATATTTGCTTGGAGAAAAGTAACCCTTTTTTGTTGTTGTGGTTCTTACTTGGCTGTAAATTGTTACATGATCACTTGATGGACAGGTGGATGTATATAGCTTGGTTTTAACATAATGCTACTTGTTGCTGGTGTGCTGGCCCAGAAACATGTTCAGGCACATGGCAGGTATTGGAACCATCAATACTTGGGTACCTATTTGGCCTGGGCCAGCCAGCTGCCATCCTGCTTAACGGACCCATGGGCTCCCTGCCTCTCACCTTGGTTTTGGCTTGCAGTGGGTCCCTGGACCCCATCGGGCTCCTTCTCTGTGTGTAGAGATGCCCACCTGTTCCTATAGCCACGGCTAGTAATGTGAGGCTCCCAGCCTGCCCCAGTTTCAGAAGGGCTGTGAGCAGACAGCTCTTCAAACCCTGCGTGGGCTCTAAAAACCTTTCATGGGCTTTCCTGTGCCTGTTTTCACTCAAGTGTGTAGTCTGTGTCTGTAACTTGAAGTAGCCCCAGGGCACGCCCCCCATGGGGTTTCTGGGAGCTGAGGAGGAGCCTCCTTGGTTGCTGCAATGAGCTGGAAGTGATGGAGAGGCTAATTACAGACCATCTATTTTGAGTCTTTTGCATACGACACCACTGAAGATTAAATCAATGTTAAAGCAGCTAACAATAGGAGAGTTTTAATTGTCTCTACTGTACCTAATTTAGGTTCAGTGTTACTAGGCCCTTGGGTTTTCTCCTCTCTGTGAAGGCTTGATCCCAAACCTATTAGAATCAATGAAAGATGGCTTGTGAGGCTGCTCTGGCAGAAATCTGAAAGTGAGGTTTTGGTAGTCCGTTCCTTTACCATCTCTTCATCTCACCTAGGAATGAAATAACATTTTTCCCAAATTATTCTGAGAGCTATTCTTTATTTATTTACTGTAAGGGAACAGAAAACATTCCAATTCTTATGGAGTTGACTTAATTTTCCAAATCCTGGATGAAAATTGGAGTAATTTCTACCATAATTTTGATAGGTTTAGGCCAGCTTCTGTAGATGCCTCTGAAGTTTATTCTTCTCCTGGGAACAGGATTTAAATTAATTGATGTTGGAACAGAACACATATATACAAGAACTTCTTTCACCTCAGTGCAAAAAGCACTGCCTGTGAAATGGTAAGAAAGAGAAGATGACTACAAACTTCTCAGTAAACGATTTGATTTTAAAAACTAATTGTTTTAAAAACTCTTCTTTGTTCTTTTGTGGTTTTTTTAATGGCTTGATGAAAAATTCCATGACCCATTTTTGGTGTGAATGATCTCCACCAGAAAATAGTGATGTAATTTTTATAATCACCTCGTTGATATATAGAGTTGCGTGTCACCAGGCTTTCTGCTGTGTAGTCAATGAAAGTTGTACCTGTCTTTAACAAGTGGTAACCTGGAAATGGTAACACATTGTCAGGAACTTGATGCTTGAATATAATGATTTCTGTTTTTTCTGGTATCTGTGGTAGTGATACACTGGATTTTTAATTTTAATTTTTTTTTCTTGAATACCAAGAACACATTTGCTCATGTTCAACCTGCTTTTTAGTCTTTACATTGTCTTCTTATAAGTGGCTGATTTGGTTTATACTGGCACTGTAGTTTTACAGTACTCTAAATGGGACTGCTGTGACTCTGTGGTTATGAAGTAGCAATATGCTACTTGATCTCCAGTCTTTTCCTTCATTTAATTCTTCTTTGCTTAAAAACAAACAAACCCTAAAACCATTTTTTTCCCCTTCCAGTAGTGTTTCTAAATTACCACCTTCATTGTTTGCATTTATCTCTTTTTCACAGTTGGGATCAGAATTTCTTACAGTGTCATGGTTTAGGAATGGCACTCTGCAGTTTAGTGTTCTCACTAAAAAAGAAAACCATGCAGCCACTTCCCTCACCACCTTCTTCTGGGAGAGAAAAGGCAGAGATTATGGGTTGAGATCGGAACAATTTACTGGAAACAGCAATGAGATAAGAAAACAGACAGTAACAGCCACAATGCTAGTAACTAGAATGTACAAAGAGAGGCTGATTTACAAGCAAAATTGTTCACCAAGCCCAGGATCAAAAACCAGTGAAAGACATGCCATGCGTTTCTGGGTGAAAGCCATGCCCATTTCTTCCGGAAGCCCAAGAGTCCCTCATTTCTACCCCGAAGAAGCAATGATGTGAGGTGGTATTGAATAGCCCAGACACACCCTTAGCTCATGGCTGCTCTGTAAAAATTGTCTCTGTCCTGGCCAAAACCAGGACATCCAGTTATGGGTGGATTTTTAGGTTTATTTTTCCTTGCACTGAGAGCTTTTATGCAAGAGGGCTTGTAAGTGAAAGTTCCATTTTTGTTTATGTGTTGCAGTGAGAATTGTGAAATCTGAGTCTGCCAAGCCCCTGAAGTAGCAGCAGCCTTTTTTACAGCTCTCTTCCCCAGTGGAGCTTAAGGTGCTCCCTGAGGAGTCCTGATGCTCTTCACCTACCTCTTGTGTTGGAGATGGTCTTGAGGATTTGGGTCCTCATCTTATTTTATGCAACTTTTTATTTCCAGTAAGGACGCACAGGAGGAGTTGCTGTATAGTGTGGTCTGTACTTTGACTGCATTCTGCCCATATACACAGGTATGGGAGGGCAAAGTTGGATATTTAAAGGGACCTTCTCAACCTTTTCCTTAAACTTTGTGCCAAAAAACATCTAGATGTTGATTTTAATACAAAGTTGAGGTTTCATTGTTCTGGTTTCAGCGGCTCTCCAGATAGTCAAGATCTCCCTCCTTTCTCTGTGGCTGTAAATCAAAGATGTCTTACTCTCAGTGCAGATCACACAACCTACTTGCAGTTCTCCCTGACCCCTCCTTGTACCTATTTGTTCTGTGTCATCCTGATTCTGCGAGGCTGCCTGTGAAGATTAATTTGCCATTGGTGAAGGTCTGAACAGGCGTGGATTTGGAGAACCTTATTTTGTTTGTAGTTGATGTTTTCAAATAAATACCAGTCAGTTTTCAACATAAAGCAATTTTGAATTTACTGCAGGAATACAGTATCACTCAAACTGAGATAATACAACCACTGAAGCTTGTAAACTGTGTTGTTAATTAGACCATGTGTTTTTGATGGACTTTGTAAAGCTATTAAAATTTACGTGTTGGGGATTGAAATAATTAGTTCTCTTTCACGTGTTTGACAGATTTGTGAATGTCATTTTAAATTTCTTTCTAATGGTTGAGCTGCTTTGAAATGTACCTAGGAGGAGAATCTGTATATTCTTCAGTGATGTGGGTGCCATGTGCTTGTTGAAAACAGATACCTTTCTTTTTCAGAATACTTGGGGGGAGGTATTCCTAAAGTTTCCATGGCTGTAAGGAAAGTGGCTTACATTTGAAGATGGCATTTAAATTCAAAAGCTCACTGTCCTGATGAAAAAAAGGAAGACAGTTTCCCATTTAGCCAGGTTGTAAATAGCTCTTCAGGAAGCAAAGGTATAATTCCTAGCATGCAATGGCATAAAAATGAAAATCTTCTGCTTACCTATGTATTTTTGAAGATCAACACACAATGTGACTGTCTATTAGTGAACAGTTATTTCAGATCCTGCATGTGTTGGAAAAGTAAATAAAAACAATAAAAGAAAGAATCTATGCTTAATAATTTAGAAAACAAATAATTTTATTCTGTTTCTGATCTTCATTTATAGCACCAGCAACAAGTGGTGCAGGCTGTGGAGCGTGCCAAACAAGTGACCATGGCAGAACTGAACGCAATCATTGGGGTATGTGGTCTTTCCATTTTAGCTATGATGGCATTTGTAAATAGCTTTTTCTCTCTTGCATGAACTCATTTCCATCAGGTAGGCAAAAGTTGTGGGCAGTGGTGAAGTTTGGTAGCTTGATCTTCATAAAAGCTGGTTACTACCTGATGATTTTTGCTCTCACTGTGCCAAGAAGGCTAATGGGTTAATGAATGTGTGTGTAGTATCTGTTCTCCAATGCAGGCTCAGTATTTGGTTGTTTGGGGGGGTTTTTTTTGGTTTCGGTTTTGGGGGGTTTTTATTTTTTTTTTCTTTTTTTTTTCCTTTGTTTTGTTTTGTTTTGTTTTCTATTTAAGTAACGTTGTTTCCTTTGCACACCACCTGGCAGTCTGCTTCTGCAGCCGCGGTTAGGGGTAGCCTTGGTATGATACACTGTTTTTCCCATCCCTGCTGCCCACATCTTCTTCTGTGTATTGGTTGAAGACTCTGAATATTCACCACACCTTTTTTTAACATTAAAAAATAGCTGTTACTTTGAAAAAACAAAAAACGCCAATCAACCACCCACCCATCCAACCAACCAGAACACCCCCACCAAAACAAAAAAACCCAAACAACCAAAATCGACAACAGAACAACTCATCACCACTGTGCGCATAGGTGTCTGGCCTTTAGTCATCTACAAATATACATGTGTGGAATCCCCTCTTCTAAAACCTTTTACTACAATGGTATTAGCCCAGTATAGAGATTTTATAGGTGTGGGCAGCCACAGTGTTCGTATTTTATAACTGGAAAGGACAGACATAACAACGAAAGCAATGGCTGTTCACACTACATAAAATAAAGGTGAGAAGTCATAGCTTAATAACACATTATTCTCTTGTATAATTATGCAGCTGGAGCAAGCAATTGTTTAAATTTTTCTAATGAAGACACTACAACTATACTTCCTATCTTCTGTGCCCTCACAAATACTTTTTCTTTTGTGTATAGATTATACATAAAAGTATTTTCCTATTTTTTTATTCAGTGTATCAAACACACTTTGAAATGCTAATTATTCCATTTACTTTCATTAAAATTCAAATTGCTCAATGAAGATGTGGATAAGGGTCGCTGAATAATCAATCCGAAGTGAAGATATTGCTTCAGTTATGCCTCTGTCTTTTAACAAGGAAATCAGGACTTTCTGATCATTGCTGACAGTAGTTTAGAGCAACAGTCTGATTGTAGCTTGTTTTTAATAGGCTGTTTCTAACTCTATTTTGTATACCTTCTGACCACAAGAAAGCACTGGTAGTCAATTAGAAATTATAAATGGAAAAGAGTAACCTTTATTTCCTCTGAAGTGCCCGTTAGAAAGAAGGGGGTGAATCAGACCGCGTCGTGTAGAATCATGAATAACATTTGTTGTATGTCTTTTACGCTCCAGTGGGGAGAGTGGGAAATGAGTAATTTCCCAATTAGTTTTCATTACCTAACCAAAAATATTGCCTTCTATTAACATTCTTTGCATAAAGTAAGTAGCTAAAGGTTGGCTTCTTTGTTAAAGAAGCTTTTATATGTGTGTGCTGCATGTGCCTTCGTAGCGTGTGTGTATAGGTGCATGTATGTTTTTGTGTATATGTGCACGTGCATGTACCTCACAGTCTACTTGTGCACTTTTTTTGCCATTCGTCTTTGTTTGCATTAAAAGAGACTGCAAAAAGCAATTTGATTTCTAGTAAAGAAAGCAAATGTAAAGTGTGTGATGTTACAGATACTGGCTATTGTACTCGTTATTTAAGTTTATCCTGCTTTCATGAATCACTAAATGCACAGAATAAAAATAAACAGATGAGACACTTGTCTGGGAGCCTAGCAGTAGTTCTTCCCCCACCACATAGAAGTAAATTTTATCTTCTGCTGTCTGGATTTGTCTTTTCATGCCAATTGAAATCCTATTGTCTTAAATTTCTCTAAACTGTCGGACTTTTGGGTTTGTGCTTTAAAGTTGACCAGTCCTTGTCTCTCCCTCACAAAACTGATTTTTACCTTGCTCTACTGCCTTTTTTCACTCAGCTGTTTTACGTTAACTTAGAAGATACTGTGCTGCCTCTCTTTAATTTTAGGGAAACAGGAGCAATATGGACTGAAATTGAATGCTCATTAGGTTTAAAAACAAATAATCTCATACAGTCTTTTAGATACTAATTTTTTAAATAGATAAATAGGAAGGCTAGTTATCAAATAAGCTTAAGTTCATGTTGCAAGAATACCCACAATGTTATATCTGAACTTAGATTTACAGTCTGAAAATGTAGCATGAGGCTAGAAAAGGCTTGTCATACTTTGTACAGTGAATACCCTTAAAAATAGAACAAAGAACACAATTGGAAGTCATGGCTTTTATAGGTAGCTGATTATGTTTTCATATATTATTTTTCTGTTTGCTAAGTCTGACACGGTTTGTGTTCTCTTAACTCTGTGGTATTTTAAAAACTTACAGTGTTTTTATAATCCATTGAACTGTGTGTCAGACAAAGACAGAAGCAGTCTTTGAGTTTTTGAATTAAAATTGTAGCTTAAGGCTCTCTGTGTTTTGAGGGGGTCCTACTTGGTTCTCCTCACTCATGCCAAACTCCCTTGGTTTGAACAGAGCAACTCTAGGTTTGAGTTAAAAGTGGATGCTACCAGAATGGAGTGTGGCACAAGAAAGGAATCGAAGATGCACAGATCATCTCTCTCTTTGTGTTTCTCATGTATATATTTTTGTAGGAATGTGCTCTGATTTAATGGAATCTGATGAAGCACCTTTAAACTTAGCAATATTATTCTATCTTCATTGGTAAATGAACCAAACCACTGATCCATGCAGTTTAAATGCAAAATACTGAAGTGAGCCCGGAACCCAGAGAGACTGCCTGTTCTCCTGACAATAAACTAGTTATGTTTAATGGAATGAAACAAAGTTATAATGACTTCTTTTACAGGTCACGTTCAGTTTAAAACTGTTGACGGGCTCAAACAAGTTAAATATCATCTATCATCTTCTGGAGAGATGCAGTGAGAGAAACTAAGCCAAAATTGGGTACATCAAAAGCATGCTGCAGGAGGACTGTAAAACTGCAGGCATCCAGACTCTGCATCTGGTGCTTGCCATAGACAGTGCGGTGCAGCGTTCTTGCTCAGGGCAATCTGTAGTGCACATCCAGAGCTGCTTTCCAGGTTGGGTGTTCCAAGATAAGCAGTGTGATATATTCAATTGTTCTTGTCATGTGTCATGCTGCCGTGTTTTTACATTAGAATCTGCAAGATTGCACTGTTGGAACAGCACACAAATCGTAGCCTTAAATCAGTAATATGATCTAATTAGGAATGATGTTTTCATTTCCTGTATTAATAAATTGAGTCATCTAACTTTCTTAAAATGTTGGGATTTGTTTTCTTTAAACCGTTATACTATGCAATTTGAACATACTGTGTGAATGTGGTTACATTTTAATAAGGAAACCAGGGAATTAACTTGTAAATTTTAAAGAAAATTTTATCTGTTTGAAATAGTCATTTTTCAACTGCAGTTGGGTAGTAAGACAGAAATGAAGGCTACTGCCTGTGTGCCTGCTTATCACATGGAGAGAGATAAATGTACCAAAAACTTAAGAACAGGTATGTGATGGTGTTCAAAGAAAATGCAGTTTAGCACAAGAAATGCTGAACCTCAATTTTTAGCAGTGACATTTTAATGATAGGAAGTCTGCAAAATTATTTGCCATCAATTGTGAAGGCAATAACAAGCCTTGGTGGTTTTTCACACCCTCTGTGTTAAGTGCTTTCAGAATGACAGCGTAAACTGTGTTGGAGAACTCCAAGGAAGTAAAACTGATTAAAATGTTCATGCTTGAATGGTGCTGATGGAATAGTTCATTTGGACTTTCTCTACCTCCTGCAGCTCAAGCTGAAATATTAAAATTCAGTGAATTTAAATCTTTCTCCCCTCAGCTCAGGAAAAAAACATTACATTTTAATAGGTTTTAAACTCATAATTCATTGGTTTGGAGCAGCACTATTAAATCTATTTAAATATTACTTGTATTACTAAGGAAATGATTGAAATAATTCTTTTTCTCTACCATTCTATACATCTGAGTGAAAAGAATGGCTTTGGTTTAATTTTTAAACATTTTGTTTTATTATGCCACTTTTATTATCTCCTTAAAAATAAGCAAATGACAGCTACTAGAAGAAAAGACTCCTTCTGTCTTGTCACATATAATTATCATGCTAAAATGTTCCTTATTAAATGCACTGTTTATCACAATTTCTACCCTGTGTTTGAGGCCAAGGTGCTGGTTTGACCCATCTTAAAAGGTGTGTAATTTTTGGTTCCTTTCAAGAGAGTGATTGTTTTACAGCTGTGGAGAACAACAGCTGTTTAGAAAATAGGCATGGAAGCCTTGGAAAGCAGTGTGGTGCAGATAAGTGCTCACAACTTGAAATGAAAAGTTGGCCTCAGTGCCTGCCATCATTGCTGTGATGCCTTGTCCAGGGTTGCAAATGCCAAATGATGCTTAATGTGCAGAGGCATCTCCTGCTCGTCTCAGATGGTGGATTGTTTCTGGCTCGTGTGTGTGTGAGTGCTGTGAGAAGGAATGAGGGTTTTCTGCTTGAACCAATACACACAGTTTGTATGGAAAAGTCATTCCTGCCCTGTGTGTGCATTTAGAAATTGCAGTGTTGGGGAGGATGGGCAAGGGCAGTTAGAACAAGTGTGTTGTAGCATGGGGGCAACAGTCACTTGTCTCTCCAGCCCTTCTGTATTGCTTGTTCAAAGGTGTGCTAAGCAGTGGTTGAAGCTTAAATTCTGTAAAACAGGGTGGTGGTCTGCTGTATATTGTAAACAGGTAGTTACAGTGGGAAGGTGACAGAGAAAGTTGACTTAATAGCTGTTGTGCTTTGATTTGTGTTTATTCATGTACCCTAAAGAAATGTTGAAATTCATAGCTCCCCATTTAATTACTCTTGTTTGCTGATTTTATACTGAGTGGTGATACGGTCCTGCAAGTATTTTGATCCTGCCTAGTGCCTGAAATTGATTTGTAGAAGGAATTACTGACACAGGAGGTTTTTGGGTGAGCTCTTTTGGTTTTGAATTATTCGCCTGAAGTCTGGCTAAGTTGAAGATATCCTGTTTTTTGATTGTAAAGAGCTGTTTTGGAGAAATTTGTCATCTTCTTCCCTTATTCCCATGCACCAGCTTCAGGGACAGCTGGGAAGGTGAGGCCCAATTTAAATAAATCTCTTCTGTATGCAGCATTATTTTCATTTAAAGAAACTGAAAAGGATCTTTTTAGGGATTTTTGAAGGAATTAATTCAAATGTAAATAATTTCCGTGTTCCATATTTACTGAAAGAAAACATAAAAAGAAAGGATGGATTTTAAACACTGTTGCTACACTTTGAGTGGGCTGCCACTGTCTTCTGCTTTTTGTCCTATTTTCAGTAGCTGTGGTAGCTACTTGAATTTATATTGGTCTATCATGATATGAGCAGTCAGTAGCATTGCAGTGTGAAGTGCCGACCACTTACTGCATCGCACTGCCAATATGCTGATGCCAGAGGCCTTTGCTCGTTATGCTTAAGTAAATGCATATGACATCAGTGTTGTGGCTCACACACTCTGTCTCATCAGACAGAAGAGCTGACTTTTGCCTCCATGTTTCTCAAGGCTTTACAAACTCTGGTACTAAAGCTATGTGACGACCATTTTTTTTTTTTTTTTTCCAAATGAAGATTAATCAGTGCAGATATGAAGAGTCCTGTGCAGAATTTTCTTGGTATTCTATAGCATGAACATACACAATATTTTATTTATGACTTACATTTGTATGGTTTCACTTCACACACAATAGAAAGGAGGCAATGCTTGAGTGGATCAGTTAAGTGTTTGCATTTCTTCAGGCAGGTGGATAGTTTCTTTTCATGTCTTCAGTCTTAAATGTAGGACAAAGCGAGGGCTCTAGCGCTTAATTGGTATGGACACTAAAGTACTGCATAAGTAGAGTATTTTCAAGTGTTAAGTTCATCCATGAAGAAGGAATTTAGGAGATTTTAAATCTGTACATTGTCTGATATTTCAGAATGTTTGATTTTTATTAGCAAGACAGTTAATTGCGTATTGTATGGTGAATTTTTCACAGTCATGTCCTTGGCATATGAATGCATCACAGACACTGATGAACTAACTCAAGCAGTGTTTGTGAAACAGGGGAGTACCACTTTTCTTGTTACACCTTTGAAAGAGTCTGAGGCAAAAAGAACAAGTGGACCTTCCACAATCTTGGGGCTGTGACTTAAAGCCGGGTGATTTGATCCTTGTCAAGGCCTTCCTTTATCAAAGCTGCAACTGGGAAACTGCACTAAAGCAAAACTAGTCACTCTAATTTTCAGTTACCTGACTAATGGGCACTACATTAAAGAGACAGAACACTGCATCTCTCAATGAAATACGTTTCAAGAGAGATAATGGTATCCATGTGTCCTAACACTTGTGGGAAGAGGCTGCTCACCTCAGAAAATAGCAGGCATTACAGTCCTCTGCACAGGACCACAGCTGCACCAGAAATGGTAGTCTCTAAAGACACAGAATGGGTTGGAAAGAATGGATCAGTCTGCGCAGCCCAGGTTTTTATCCCAAGCAAAGTCAACTTGCTGAAATCCAACAGAGTGTACTCGTGTGTTGTAAGCATGATGAAACATGGTGTTAGCACTTAGAGTTAAAGAACCTCTGCTTCTCAGTAATTGCTGTCTAGAAATTTGACTTAGTAAGGATTGACTTTAAAAGATGCATTAGAGAAATGTATGTGTGAGATTGTATGCTGATACTTTTGTGCTGATTCTACATGGCTCTGAAACTATACCTTGTGAGGAAGCTTAGAAGTCAGTAATAGTTGCCACATTTAAAAGCTCTGGTAATAGAATTGCTTATAGATCTAGCCACTTGAATATCTCTGTGACCAGCGGCGTAGCTTATCTGTTCTTCTAGCTTTTATTGTTTGATTCATGATACATCCCAGATAGTAATTTTCTCACTTTTTAGCCCAGGGTTTCAGATACTTCATAGATGACCCTAGAAGATTATTTTGAAGTCTGCTGTGAAGAGCATAGACATTGCTCTCATTTCTAGTGGAAAGGACCAAAATTTACAAGGTCACAACAGAGATGTTCTCTTTTTACTGTTAGTCCAGAAGAGAGAAAAAAAAAAATCTCTTCCCAGTGTCTGTAGGTAGGACATTAGTGGAGCATTGGGTAAGTAAGATACCTGAACCAGTGTGCATCTAGTTAGACAGAGATTAATTTTAGCATCAGTTTATATGTTGCAGAAAACACCCATTTGCTGCCATTGTTATTTTTTGCAGTGGTCTTTGTGAAAAGGTTTTGAAGCAGAAATTTAGTACATTGAGGCACATACCACACCATTGGCGCCCATGGCAAGACCTTGAGCTTACTAGGATTTGTGTTTTCTGCCTTCTCTGGCAGAAGATGTGGATTTTCTTTACCTTAGATACAAATTGATGGGGGAGAAGGAAGAAGAGAGTTTTAAATTGCATGATTTATGCAGGAATTTGTACTCTTTATTAAATGGTAACAGAAAGTGACTCTGAAGAGTTTAGTTCTTCCTCCCTCCACCTCCAGTGTGAAATTGAGATGAAGTCCTGCAATCGGAAGAAGGAACTACTGAACTCTAATATTCTGTGGGAAAGTGCACTTAGCCTTTTGCAGGGGACTAGGTTTTTTCCCTTATTAAGATTCTGTCCATTTTTTTGTCATGAATCTTCTATTTGTTAGTAGGTTATATTAATTTTTTGTCCTCTGTCTATGCTGTTTCACTGAGTGAAAAATAGTTTTAAGAGTGAAAGGGAGGACAAATGGTGAAACATGTATCCTGACAGATATTCTCATATATATGATTAAGAACGGAAATGTGCTCTGCATGTATTGCCTTTCATCCCACAATATGATTTGGAAGATGACTTTTTGTTCCTAGATCACTTAAAAGATCTTTGAAGCAATTTGTAGAGATATGATTCTGATGGTTTCTTTGTTATTTATGTAGGACCTCTAAATGCTCCTCTTCTGATTAAAGACAGCTATTGATTTTTTTTCTTCTCCCCATAGTTTTTTCAGTAGAGCTTGCTTTCCTTCTGTGGAGTTGGCATCTTTCAAAGACAGAAATTGCTGATTCTTAGAGAGCAAGTAGCCTGGCATTTGATTCTTTAAAAAGAAAAGAAAATACTCTTATTATTATGATTAATTATCATCATCATCCTTATTCTCTCTCCTTTTTCATAGTTTTTCATTCTTACTCCTAGATTTTTGTTTGAGGTCCGTATTCATTCCCCTTTATGAACAGACACATCTGAATTTTCTAGTAGATCGATTGTATCTGAGCATTTAGAATTTCTGCTAATCTCTGATATGTTTCATAGAATCACAGAATTTTTTGTGTTGGGAAAGACCTCTAAGTTCATCAAATCCAACCATTAGACCAGCACCACTATGTTCACAATTAAACTATGTCCCCAAGTGCCACATCCAGAAGTTTTTCTGAGCACTTCCAGATATGGTGGTTCCACCATCTCCCTGGGCAGCCTGTTCCAATATATGACCACTCTTTCATTGAGGAGATTTTTCCTAATATCCAATCTAAACCTCCTCTTGGACAACTTGAGGCCATTTCCTTTCATTCAACAGCTAGTTGCCTGGGAGAAGAGACCGACTCCTGCTGCACTACAACCTTCTCTGTTGTAGACAGTGATGACATCTCACGAGCCTCCTTTTCTCCAGTCTAAACAACCCCAGCTCCCTCAACCACTTCTCATACGACTTGTGCTCCAGACCCGTCACCAGTTCTGTTGTCCTTCTGTGGATATACTGCAGCACCTCAGTGTCTTTCCTGGATTGAGGGGCCCGGAACTGGACACAGCACTCGAGGTGTGGCCTCACCAATGCTGAGTACAGGGCCATGATCCCTTCCCTGGTGCTGCTGGCCACACTATGTCATACACAAGCCAGGATGGCATTGGCCTTCTCAGCTACCTGGGCACAGCTGGCTTATTTTCAGCTACTGTCAAGCAGCACTCCCAGGTCTTTTTCCACCCAGCAGCTTTCCAGCCACTCTGCCCCCAACCTGTAGCACTGCATGGGCCTGTTGTGACTTGGTCTTTTTGGACCTTATACTGTTGACGAGCCTTTGATCATTGATCCAGTCAAGAACCCTCAGTAGAGCCTTCCTGCCCTCCTGCCCAACATGGTGTCATCTGCAGACTGACTGAGGGGGCCCTCAATCCTCTTGTCCAGATTTTTGATAAAGATGTTAAATAGAGCTGTCTTCAACACTGAGCCCTGCTCTGCCAAATGATGTAACTCCATTCACCAACACTCTAGACCAAGCCACCCAGTCAGTTTTTATCCAGAAAAGAGTGCACTCATCTATTCCGTGGGAAGCCAATTTCTCCAAGAGACTGCTATGAGAAAAGGTGTCAAACGCTTTACTAAAGTCCATGCTGACAACATCCACAGCCTTTCTGTCATCCTTTCTCTCAAAAGCTTTTTTTTAAATGTCTGCCACTAGAGAGAGAACAGTATGAAGGAAGTACAAATAATGCAGATCACATCAAGGGTGCGAATAGGCATGATAGATAAAAATTTATATCATCTTAAGTACACTCATAACTGTGCATGCCAAAGGATTGCCTTTGCTGGTCTTCAAACTATTGACATCGATACTGTGTACTCTTGAGCCATTGTTTTTATGTCTTTGTTTCCTCTTCATCTTGGATTCTGTTTTATCTCTATGCTATCTTACTAATGAGTCACTCTCTGCAATTAATCACATCATCTAACCCATTTCAAACACATAGTGAAGCTATTTTATTCAGATTTTTCTAAGTCCTCTCCCAACAGTATTGCTGGTATGAGTAGTGAACATGTGTATAAATATAAAAGAGAAAATACCTTTTTGAGACATTAGTTTGTTAACATTAGAAATGTCTTCAGGTCAGAGTAGTATGTTCGGGTTGTTTGGTTAATGGCTGTGACTTTTCAGGGTCTGTAAGAGGGAAAGTGGTAGATTACTGCAACACAGAGCTGTTTGGAAAGTATCCAGTAAAAACTTGAACCTCTTCCAGGAAAATAGGCTTTGAATGTGCTGACTATAACAAGAGAGCATTCGGAGCTAATTTGTTAGTGGGTTTGTTACCACATTTTACTTTAAAGTTGATCTCTTAAGATATGTTGGGAAAAGAATTAAGCTAAGCATCAATATTTAGAGTGGTAGTTGTAAAAATTAGTGTTACTCTGATAAAACCTTCGACAAATCCTTTTTACCTATTTTTGTAGACGTTAGAGTTATTTCATTCCTTACTCTAGACGGTCTGTAAGAATATACAGAAAAGAAAATACCATTAGTAGCAACCAGATGTTATCTTTATTTGACAAGTGTAAATGTGTTTTGAAAGCTTTACTTCAGTTTTTACTACTCAGCTGATTTAAATTATCATCTTCCTAAACTTATTACCAAAAAGAATGCAGTCTTCTTTTTTGGCTTTTTTCTGATTGCTGTGTTTACCCTGTGCTCTTACATTTTGTGTGTGTTGAATGCTCCTTAAAAACATTGCAATCTATTTTGTAATTCCGTAGGGTGTATTTCTTGGTAGCTAGCTGTTGCTGTTTTTATTTTCAAATAATTCTGGGAAATTTACAACATCATAAAGTCTGCCTTTCCAAGTTTTCACCTATTATGCATTAATGCCAAAAATGTATGCTTGACCTTACACATACTATAGTCAACTGTGATGGGATTGTCTAAAGTTAACCATATGCCACACATGCTAAGAGTTCATAAATAACATGACCAAAGATAACAAATTGAGGAGATGATGGAGAAGGGGAAGAGAAGGCATTACAGCAACTTCAAAAACATTATGTGGTTGCTCAGTTGGCTCATTTTCAGGCTTTCCTTGTAAGTTTTTAAATTGTGTCAGATTTTATGATCTAAATTCATGCAACAGGCAGAAACAAGTGTGAACTTCCTTCCATAGTGGAATATTTCTTTGTGTGGAGAATATCTATCAATTGTCTTACTCCTCTGTATCTTTGGCATTTTGATGACTAGAGGAGATCACCTTTTTTACCATTTTGTAGCACTAATCTAATGCCCAGTGGGCTAAGGAATTGACCAGTTTTTCATCATTTCCATTTAAACAAGTAGCTGCATGCTCACCATCTGATGCTCACCAGTGACGCCTATAGGCAATGGAAAAACAAGGTCAAGATTTCAGTGTTTGGGTATTTGAACACAGTAATAGTTTTGAACGGTTTGGAAATGGCAGTCAGAGATGTCACTTTGTCTTTACCTTCTTGACTAAGCATATTAGCAAACAAATTAGGTGATTATATGCTTTTATTTCCTTTTCCTCAGCATTGCTCCTTGAATTGGAGGAGGCCATAGTCTTTCACATACCAATGCAGTCCTCATCCACAATCCTCCTCCTGTTGTTGAAATTTTACTCCCACCCTGTCCAACAGAACGCAACAATATTATGCCTTTGTAGCACAAGCATGTGGGGCTATGCTGGAATTTGGGTGTTAGCTTAGACTTCTCAGTCTGGTTTTCATACCCAAGAGTTTTCTTTATGCTGTTAAAATGTGACTAATTTGCACCAAATTTCTGCTGTATCAGTGCCTGAGACTTTGTCACTTATGAAGCCATGTTCTTACAGATTTCGGGTTCCCATCACTTTTAATGGAAGAGCTTGGTCTCTTCAGAAAAGTTCTCTATGGCAGGAAGGCTCTGGGTTTGGTTTTTTTATTCCCCACTCTCTGTGGTTATTTTCAGAGCTCTCTGCAATTCAACTTGCAGTGAAAACACATTGATTCTTGGCCAAGAGGGGCTGGGGCAGCCCAGCTGTTCTGGGTGATCTCAAGCTGCTAGGCTACTCCTCTTAAAGACCATATAATGTCTCAGAGTCATTAATGATATTCAGTACGTCCAGGCTTCAGTCTGTGCTGTTGTCTTGCTGAGCTATGTAGAGATTCCCAACAAAGAGCTGTAAAAAAGGGGATTACATTCACAGTGTTGTTTTCTTCTAGCTCTTTGGAAACTGTCCTGTATCAATAGAGGAGGTCATATAATGCAAATTGGGTTGGTCAGTAGGCAGATCTGTATGGATTGTACAGTAGTGTGTAATGAGTGTCCCTCTTTGCTTGACAGTGTAATAGTTAATGAGGGGAAAGCTCACTGTTGATATTCTCAGGCTCTCCTCAAAGTCTTCGCTTTAAGCCAGTGTCAGATTCAGGCAGAGATCTTCTTGCAGTGGTTTATAGCACATTCTCAAATAAGAATGGGAAATTCCTTGTTCAAAACCAGATAGCAGAACACAAATTATTTTGTCCATCCCTTTTCTTTTGCGCATTCTTCTCTTCCCGCCCTAAATCAGGCATGTCAAATTGTTGTGAGGCAGCCCCATTCAAACCCTGCAGCTAAACAATATACTCTTTTCTCTTGCTTTGTTTCATTTTAGTTAATTTAGTATTATGAAGAATGAAGCATCCTGCGGTAAGAGCATCAAGCAAGCAAATTGGGTTTGATACATTGTACAAGCAGGAACACCTGCTGGAATGACATGTGACATGGATTCACAAGCAGGGAAAAGATTGAGCCTTCCCTTCTTCCACTTGGAAGCATGTTCTTTTTGGGTTTTTGTTTGTTTGGTTTTGGTTTTAGTGTCTGCCCTCCACCCACTTGTGTATTTTTATTCCCCTATACCTTTCTTTTAGATAATTTCCCTCCTTTCGCTGGCACTGGTCTGGATTAGATGACGTATGTGTGCCACTGCCAGTCTGATTCCACTGCACGGGGTTTATTTCCAAGCAGGAGAGAAGGATCTGTACTTTCAGGGTGGGGTGTCAAGGGAGGTATGTGTGCAGTAAGGGTTATCTAGTGTGCTGTGACTTGCAGCCTTTTACTTTCAGCTCACTTCATGTAAAGATTCATGCTGGGGAGGGGGAGCGGAATAGTCAAGTGGATAACAGGTCTCTTGATTAAAGAGATGGTTGCAAGGTGGGAAGTAAATTTAGGTTCAAATAAAAACCAAATAAAGTAAGGTCTCAGGTTTTAGAAATTAGAAGTTTAAAGTGGAATGATTTTATGCAAAGCAAGTTAAGTTTTTATTTCTTCTGAAGTCCTGTATACAGACATGCAGGTGGGAGAGAACAATCCTAGAGGACTTAGGTTTTGTTTTACCCTCTGCAATAGCTGTTTGAAAATTAAAAGATTTTAGAGGTAATCTGGTTATTCTGTGAACAGAAATTAGTTGGATGGTTAGTGTGTAAGCCTTAGACCTGGACAGATCTCTCTTGGGATGTATTTAACTAAACTTTTTCATCTGTTTGGTTTTCATTGTTGATTTGTCAGGTTTTTTTCTCCTGCCTTCCTAACAAATAGCAACAGTCTATCTACACCACAGTGGTTAGTATAGCACAGAGCTTGATGCAGCCCTGGTTGAGGTCAAGCACTCCAATTCGAACCTCTCAAGGGCTTTCTCTATGTGTTGCCAGTGTACTGGTAAAAATGACTTTAAACTCTTGTCAGTGCAGTTACTGGTGCATGCATCACAGTCCCACTCAAATAAACCTGTCACAACACAGAGTCAGCAGCTAGAGAAGAGTACAAGGGCAGGCCTCTAGCTTTTCATTCGAGCATCACTAAACGTGCACAGAGTGCCCAATTATTTCAGCATTATTGAGCAAGCCTACAGGAGGACCCAAGCCTTGCTACATTAGATTTTCTTTAGTAATTTGCTCAAGTACCTCTGAGGACACTTAAAAGGCTTAAAACGGTGGCTGCAACCAGTTTCCTTTTCTGGATTGTTAATTCAGGTTTTCTCTTTCAAATTAGCTTTCACTGCATGCTGTGCAGTAGCGCTGGGAGAACTGTTTAACACTAATTTTCTCAATTTTCAGCTTTTTTTTTTATTATATAACTGCTTTTACAGTTACATATGTTTTGATTAGACATGTACATGGTGCGTTTCTACTAGAAAGAGAAAGTGTAGTAGCTCTGTCAAAAAAATAAAAAAAAAAATCACCTAAATGGTAACACTCATTTGCTTTATTTTCTTTTTTTTTTACTTTTTAATTTTTATTGTTGTTTTCCAATTCAATTTAAGGTTTACCGAATATGTTGTGTCCAAACATATGGACATTTTTAAGGCACCAGGATGTTCGTGAGCATTGATATCTTGGATTGATCAGATGCATTGGTTGATCTGATCAGTCATGGTTGATGTAGATGATCAGTTAGGCAACCCCCAGCTCCCTGAACAAATTCAATATCTGTGTTTTGTTTTTCACAGCAGCAACAACTCCAGGCCCAGCACTTGTCACATGGACATGGTCTTCCCGTGCCGCTCACTCCACACCCCTCAGGCTTGCAGCCTCCAGCCATCCCACCCATTGGCAGCAGTGCTGGTCTCCTGGCACTCTCCAGTGCACTGGGGGGGCAGTCCCACCTCCCAATTAAAGACGAGAAGAAGCACCATGATAATGATCACCAAAGAGGTAGGTGCTGCCACATGAGCTTGTGGCTTCATTTCCCTTCTTTTTTTAAGTTTTCCAGTTTAAAAGAAGCAAAGGGGAGGGGTAGGAATTTTCAGAAGAGTTCCTAGCTAATTACTTCAATGTGTATTATCTTGCAGTAGTCAGGAATTGTGTTCAAATGCTAGAAATCCAGTTTTATAAATCTGACTGTACAGCATTAATAATTAACTGTACAGAAAAGTTAACATCTGTGCAATTTATTATTTAACAGACATCAGGATTCTTTCTTCGGAGTATGATAAATGTATAATTTTATGTAAACTAACTAGTACTTTTCTCTTTCTCTCTTCCCCCACATGCCCATCCCCTGCCACCATCTCTCCCCCTCCTTACACACGGGGGCTGCTCTGCATGCAGACAGAGACTCCATCAAGGTAGGATTCCATTCCGTAGGTGTAAAGGGTAGCTTGACAGAGCTGCATGAGTGCTGCATTTTTCTGAATTGCGGCACAGAGTGGTGGAAAAAGTCACCAAGTGTAACTGGGTTGTGATGCTTGTGTTGATTAGCAGCACCCTGTACAGACTGTGTATCATGTTTAGACAGTGCCTGGTAGTGGGGCAGCTAGGATTGCAAGCGCCATGCCAACCAGTGGGTTTAGTGGAGCAGCACTGAGGCTGTTCTCAGATAGAAAGAAAGGCCTGTCCAGGGTCTGTGTCCAGGCTTCTGTGACAGAAAGAATGAGCCAGTAATCTTAAGTCATTTGGAGGCTGTAAATTGTAATTCTGGTATTTTATAAAGCAGTTGAGGAAAGAGACCTCTGTCACAGGGGAATGGTGGGATGCTGCCTACTCTCCTGACCCAAGTAGTTGAGTGAGCTGCCCTTCCCTCTACCCTAAAGAACATGGTACAGAAGGTTCCATTGACGATTCTGCCTTCCTTTTCTAAAAATTTATTTTCAGTTTCTGAATGACTGTACAGCATATCTGTATGTACCATCCTGTCTAAGGTAGTTTTCATAAGTAGATGTAATAACACACCTTGCAACGTGCAATCTCGAGCATTTACTAATAGATAAAAGTATGATTTAGTGCCATGTGATGCTTTTCCATACTGGACAGCCACCAGAGTCTCTCAGGGACTCTGGGGTTTTAATGCTGCAAGTGGGCAGATGTGTCTTAGCCCTGTCCTCTTTCTTGATCCGTCTGCTCTCCTTGAGAGAGAGAAACTGTGCTTGTTTGCACAGTTCTCACAAACACAAGATCAAGCCTTTTTAGGTGCTGCTGAGGATGAAATGAAAGATACACTTCTCTTCGAAATGGCAAGACCTGTTCCAACTTTACTGAGCTCTTACAAACAGTTTGTCAAGTTTCTAGTGGTAATTTTTTTTTAGGAAGATAAAATATATTCTTGGGATTGGGGAAGTCATGGAAGAGATGTTCAAGCATGAGTCTAGGGTAAATTAGACAAGATTCTATGGTCTTGTCAGGCAGATGTTACTAGTGTGCCCTCGACCGTGTTGGGAGATGCATGATTCTGTGCATAGGCTTTGCCCCCACCAGAGACCTGTCCAGCTAGGGCTGACACAAAGGGACCATTCCTTTACTTCTTTGGCAACTACAGGTGGGGACGTGTCCACAGCCTATCCCAGTGCATCCATTCTGCAGCTGGCAACCCTGACATGTCCCAGCCAAGTGCAACTGAGCTGCTAGTTGTCAGTTTTGCTGTTACCCACATGGCTCTGCATAACAACCAGGAGCTGATAGGAACTGTCAGTTTTTACTATGAGCAGCAAAGGCATTGAAGCTGTCTATCTGCTGACATAAGACAACAGCATGTTGGATTTAACTTCAGCCTCTTTGTCATGAGGGCTGGAAACTGCCATTACTGCTTTAAGCGATGAGACTGGAGCACACATTAGTGATGATTGTTCTAGAACACTCGCTCTTCAATGTGATCAGATAAGTTTAGTCTATTTTCCTTTTTCCTGCGCTCAAACAAAGAAATACAAGTGGGGCAGATACCTAAATGTGAGAGTACAAACCCATCTGATTTCTTGAGTGCGTCTGCACACCTGTACAGTTGGAACCATGAAGATTTCGCTCAAGAAAGTAACTGAGGAGAACTACCACTATATGCCATTCATTGTTTCTAACCAATATATGCTAGTCATGTTTCTGTAACTTTTGTGAGCTGTTGGGGTGTTTATGCTGGCATGGATGTTAGGGGGAGTGTTTGTACTGAAAAGGCTGATTTTGGCTGGGATTGATTCTAAAGTGCTGTTACTCACAGAACTTCCAGAAGGAGAGAAGGGCATCTACTTGGTGCAATTTACTTTGAAATGATAAGTAGATGTTTGTCTTGCATGGTGTTCAGGTTGTGAATTGGCTTGTGTGTCAGCATTATGGGGCTTACTGCCAGCTTTGCAAGGTGAAATAGTTTGCTAATTTCCTTAAATGTTTTCAGTGATGCCCAGAGTAGCAGTTAGTCGCTTGTTCAATCGATCCCTCCTCCCTTAAGTGGTTCCCGGTTAAGAGAGGCTTTTTATGATTGTCTGCTGTGTGACTTGAGACAGTTTTTGTCAGCCAGAACCAGCTGGAGTCTGTGTGCTTATATGAAATAATTTATTCATGCAGGATAATGCTCCTTAACATTTAACAGGTAATGAACGTGACATAAATTTCCTTCTTCCTTTTAATTTTTCCCTTTCCTCTTCCAATGTGCAAACAGGCAGGCTCTGGTACTCTAAATAGTAAGTAATTTTTGGCCATCTGTCAAAAGGAAATTTCAACACAAATTTAAATTAATGATGCCTGAAATTTTTTATAGCTCCTCTAAAAGCCTCTAATGTGCAGAAAATTCTGAATCTGCTGGTAGTAATTAGTGTAGCATGTAATGAGGATATGGGCAATGTTATACAGCCCCAGTGTAACGTTTTGATATGGTAGCAAAATTTTGATTTATATAAGGTTGTGCCTGGGTTTAATTGTGAGAGACACTTTAAAGTGTTTTCTTGCTGAAATAGATTATTAAGCAAGGCAGATTTTAAAATAGTTCATGAAATGTAAATTTACACCTTAGTGTGCAATTGCGATAACGAAGGTACGCTACCCATTTCTACAAAGAAAGGAGTTTGGCTGCAATGACCCTTTCTTGCTGCTACTTCTGGCACTTTGGATTTGCTGGGCAGTTTTCTTAGTGAAACTTGCTGTCTCTGGCTGTCCTGGTCCTGACTCTCCTCTTAATCGAGGCCAGGGAAAAGGCAGTTTGCATCACTCTTCCAAATGTGATGTGTTATGCCTCGTAAGCTGGAGTGGCCTCACATCCTCCCCAGTGCCTCCAAGGAGTGAGTAGTTCACTGCTGAAGTTTAGTAGCCACCTTCAGGTAACATGAGATTGTCCAGGAGCTATTCCTAAATAATAGATCAGCATTGGCACAGCAAACTCTGTGGAGAAGGGCAGCTTTGGGAGCTCTTTGATTTCTTTTTGGATTCAGTCCTCCAAATTCTTCACAATGTATGAAGTGTGGGAAAACTCTAAACACAGTAAATTGAGGCATGGGAGTGCTCTTTGTACAGTGGCAAGGCTGTGGAGTGGACAAAGGGAAGGGTGGCATGTACCAGGGCTGTGCTCAGAGTGCAGCCCTGGTTTAAGGGCTCTGAGGGAATTTAATGTGTTTAGACAGAAAGACAAACAGCTCTGCAGTTAAGTGAACAGCTTTTCACAGAGGACCTGGTGTGTCTCCTTTTCGAAGCCGTAAAACTTTTCTTAAAAAAGAAAAGAAAAATAAGAAACAACAACAAAAAAGTATTATTCTTTTAAGTGAATTCTTCCTTGCTAATTGCACTGCACAAGTTTTTTTGCACCTTCTGAGAGACCTCGGTGCAGGACGCATGTCCTTCTTCCCAGTCCTGGTACCATCTCTGGGACAAAAGTGTCTAAAGTTTCTCTGGTGCCTAACAAATTTCCTTCTCTAACACATGCCCTTTGAAGAAGCTGTGGAAACATCCTGTGTACTAAAGCTCCACTTGACAGAAAGGAATCTAGTACTAGCCTTCTCTTTCATGACTCTCAGTATAGCAAATGGAGTGAAGGAGCTCCCAGATGCTGGTGGGGTTGTGGGCCTGCCAGAGGTAGCCAGGATGTCCCTGAGCAGATTGTTCAAGAGTCTCAGAGGCTTCTGGAACACATGAATTCACACACAGGATCCAGTGTGTGGAACTTCTTATCCCTTTTAATCTAGATCTCTTGTTCTTTATATGCTTGTTGTGCATTTCCTTTCTTTTGGAGTTGGTTTGTTTGTTTGTGTTGTTTTTGGTTGTTGGGTTTTTTTTTCTTCATCTGATATTTAAATCATTTGGGGCAGAGACTATGCCTATAGTAAGACTTGCCAAGGTAATGAAAACTTTTTTGATTTTGGTCCTGGGGGGTTACTGTTTCAGCAGCAACAAGTGCCAATAATTTAAAATGGCAGTCTTGTGACAGGGGAAATAATAAGTTTTAGAAGAAAAGATATGAAATGCATCAAATGCAGCTTCGGGGTTTCTGGCCAACATGATGGTGAACTGGGAGAAGTCTGTCAGGGCAAATTGAGGTGAGTTTAGAAATAAAATTGTTGCCTTAATCTGTGTGAAAGCTAATAATTACACATGTGGGCGATACAGGAAGAGTGGATGGATGCGATTCCCACATTCCATTTACATTTGTGATAGCAGGTGCTCCAGTGCTTCTCAAGCTGTTAGCCACTATGAAGTGTTTAGACCTCTTTTTATTTAGTTGTAAGAGTAAGCTGCTTACTCCTGAATCTGTGAGTAACCTGATGCTTGGAGTTGTGTGAGTGTGGTCCTGGAAAGTACAACATAGTTTAAAATAAAAATGCCCAGTGTATAATATAAGACTTCTGGATATTACCAAATATAATTACGTAGCTGGCTTTGTTCTTCTGCTGATAGAGGAACACCACATAAACTGCTATAATGTGTTCTGTGGACTGTCCTAATTGTCAGGGTTCTTTTAATTGTGACTTCCTCTAGTAGCATGAGTGTACTGCCAAATGTCTTTACATTCAGTGTGTATTAAACATATATTCAGTATGTATTAAATAAGCCAGAGAAATATAGTTACCTGTTACAAACCTAAAGAAACTTGCAAAATTTATTTCCTGATAATTTTGTTATTTTGCCAATTAATTGCCTGTATTGCCCACATCTCACAGGCTTTTTAAAATCCAGGCATTTCACACTCATGTTACGGATTCTCTTTGTACCTTTCTCTTTTCAGGAATGAAGCAATGCATATATTTTGCTTTCTGTAATGATGACGTAGTAGTTTTAAGCAGACCATATTTGAACTACACTGCTCTGCAAGAGTTATGTTTTTGATCTTCATGGGTATTTTGGGTGTAGCATTACCAAATAATAATGAGTAACTTCTGTCAGCTTCTGATACAGTAATTTTTTCAGTATTAATTGATATCTGCCTCTGGGCGTGTAAGCTGTGCCGAATGTAACAGGTGCCCTAATTCCAGAAAATGTGTTGTAATTGTTTGTTTGTGGAACAGATGAATAAATATCTGTGGGGCATAGCTGGTCCTCAGGTGGTGAACGTGAGTGGATTAATGATGTGATTGGGTGAGACATGCTTGTTTGTTGCAGTCTCATCCAGTAAGTGTCTGCTGAAGCAGAACAAATATTAATTAGCAGGGTCCTGTTTGTTGTCTCAGTCTATCTTATGGAGCTGATTTTTTGGCACTGCTTCTTTTTCTTAATAACCTTTTCATGGCTAGACTTGTAGTATGTCATTCAAACCCTGTGGTTTTTAACAGACTTCTGGAACATGAAACTGAACCTCAGGTATATATCTCCCTGCTGTGTTTTTTTTTCCTTTTTTTCTACCCCCCACCCCAGCTGAGTTTTAAATTTCTTTCATTCATGTGGTGTCACATCTTCAGTCTTTTTCATGAGATCATCTGGGAAGTTTAATTTAGTGTAGAGTATTGATATTCATGCGAAAGTAAAAGCACATACTCTGGTATCAAAGAATTAACTGCTTCTGCCAGTTTTGACGGCTTCGCCTCTTTTACCCAATAGCTTTGTACCCACTTCTGTGTATTAACTGCACATTGTCCTCTAACCCTGCATCTTTTTTGCACATTTCTACAGGGTGACTCTTACTCAGTGGTGTGCCCACATTTGGTCAAATTCCTGTCGTGCATCCCACTGTCAAGCTTTTATTTTGCCACTTGGTGATTTAGGGTAACTCAAATATTCTCTCTCCAGATGCTCTCTTCACCCAGAAGGCAAATACATACATGGGCTGTAATTTCTAACCTGAGCAGTCATGTCTAATTATTTCCATGGCAACAGACTGTGATGTTGATAACACAGGATTATGATTTCACATCATAGAGTAGGAAGAGGAAGTTTGCTGGGATGAGGAGGTGGGTGGAAAGGTCTCCACGCAAAGGCTTTGACAATATAATAACTGGGGGAAAAGAAGTAAAGGGAGGAAATTAATTTGTTTATTCTATCTCTTGAAGTTCTCCTTGTTGTAAGCATGCAATTAAAATCATACTTTGGATGCTGGAATTTATATCTTACACCAATTTACTCATGGTGAATGAGTTAGAATGAAGAACACATTTGCAGGTCAAGTTACATAGGTGTTAGTCAATGTAATGGGAGAAAATAAACAACATATATCAATTTTTGTCAAAACGGGATGCAAAATAGGTTTTTGCCTTATTGATTTCTGTTGGTGATGTGGGGTGGTTTTTTTTTGGTTGGTTGGGGTTTTTTGTTTTTTGTATTTTCTTTTTTAATTTTTAAAATTTTTTGGATATTTTTTATTTTTGAATGCTTAACATTGTGATTTTGTCTTTAAAATCCTAAGGTCCAAACATCCCTTATTTTTATATGAATCAATGGATTCCTTAAGCATGTAGATTATCTGGAAAAGGGAGGGAACAAGTGTACCTTCTGGATTCAGCGATATGTATGGCACGTATTGGAAGTTTCTGCCGTATGAATGAAGTCACTGAATGCTAGTAGTATATTAATATTTGTATTACTCTTTTTGTCTTTTTTCTAGCAATGGGCAAGAAGCACATTCCTAGTCCAAATTGATTAGGTTGATTTTTTAAGAAGTTGAGGGAAATGAGTAGTCTGATTGATTTGCAAGTTATTATGCAAGATTGTTGAGTGCAACATGAATTACAAAGTTTTAGCTGTGCTTTGAGGGAAGAAGCAATTAGACTGGACAGCAGGAATTGGCCATTGAGGGAAGTTTGCAGGAAAGTTGCACTGCTTCCTGCCTCTTTTTGGTACAGCTCTAATTGAGTTGAATAATTAATTAAATATCTAAAGCTTGATTAGCCTATTCTGCATAGCAATTTGAAAAGTTCTGTCTTTTCTTAAGTGACATTTGGCCTTTTGAAGAACAAAAAATTGGAAATGCTAATGTTTTTCATCCAACTAAGGGAAGAAAATAAAAATGTCTCCATAGCAACAAAGCTTCTTTCTAGATGGTTTCCTAAAATATGCCTGAACCAGAAGCAGATGTCTGATTTGAGAACCTCGCCTTCTTCAGTGTAAACAAATAACTTATAGGCAGGTGTTGGAAATAATATGGAAATCCTATTAAAGAGCCCTGGGTTCCTGTCAGTCAGGAAGCCCCTGCCACAAAAGGGTTGGTTGTCTGAATAAAGGAGGCAGAGTAAATTCTCGTTAGGCTTTAGCTTTTCCCAGGAAGTTATTGTCTCTGCGTGCTCTTTCTCCTGCAAGCCTGAATGCAAGCCGTTGCTTCAACTGATCCCCTCTGCCACCCTCTCTTTCTCCCTCTCTTCCCCTGCTGGATTAGTGCTTGATGTCGGTGGCGGCTGCTGCTGCTTGCGGTGTTGTGTCATTTGTGATTTTAACCCCTGTTCCCTCCTGCCCCCCATCTGGAGCCATGCCTTGGCTGGTGAGAGGACAGCTAGAGGAGATGCCTGACACCGGCCTGGAGTGAGGAGAGGAGGGGAAGTTGTTTATGTGAATTTATAAATTCTGGTAAAAGGTTTTGATATGGGTTTGCTCGTGTCACATAGTAAAATGTGGGGTTTTGCATAATGTATCTAGAAAGTTGGTGGGATGCTCTTTTTTCTTTTTGTTCTTTTGGAGTTACTGAGAAAATGTGCATGCTGTCACTTGTCTATTAGTGTAGTGTGACACTTCTGTTGTATTTGCACTTTCTGGTGTCAGTTTTGTCCCCAGACATGGCTGTGCTGAGGTTTGTGCTACAACAGCTTACCTTCCAGCTTGCCTGTGGGTGAAGACTTTAATGCAGGGCAGCTGGAGCAGGTGCTGAGGTTGTGCTTTCCAGGGTCTCTAGGCTGGAAGCGGAGATGATGTGTTTCTCCCCTCTTCCTGTCTCTACTTTCCTTGACATGCCAGACATAGTGATTCTCTTAATAACACTCAGAGTGTTAAACGTGGATAAACACAAAACAAGGCTTCTGAAAAGCTTGAAGATTATCATGCAGCATTTCTCGGACTATAGCCCCCGAGACGCACTTCATAAAGCCAATAAAGCGCACGCTGGTGGTCTCCCGTTGCCCTGGCAACAGACCACAGGGCACCCTGTGTGTGAAATGCATGAACATCTGCGAATTAATCTTTTTTAGTTTGTTCTTTCCTTGGCACTGGTGGGGCTGCGCTGGCTGGTAGCAGCAGGGCCAGAGCTGGAGTGTTCCCCAGGGATGCCCCAAGCTTCTGGCAGAGAGGGTGAAGCCAGGCCCTTCCCCAGCAGCACTTCCCACAATGAAGGGATTGAAGGGATTCAGCTTGATGTCACTTTTGCTGGGATGCTGTTAGGTTGCTTTTGGATGCATGGGAGGAAGAAAAAAAATGTTCTCCTTAATTGAGGTATCATTTGACTTGTTGGTCTCCCATGAAAAAACAATCTAAGGAAAATTGGCAGAAGCACTTTTGTCCACACAGCATTTTTACTTCACCAATTGTGTGCTTCATTCTCACCAGACTGTCATAGAAACAGAAGTTGAGTGGTAGAAGGTCTCATACAAATCATAAAATGCAGATGTGTAGCAAAAATCAGCATTGTGACAGCAAGAGGCCAAGTCACAGCTGTGCTTAAAAGATGCAAATCCTGGGGATGGTATTTTTCACTGCCTCCTGGAAGAATTACCGAGAGCACAAGCATGGGTGTTGTTGATGTCCTGTCAGTGCCCTGGAAGGTGCCAGGTGTTTTCTCCCCTTGCCTTCTGCCACCCTCATCCCTGCTGCAGTGCACCAGGGTGCAGGTTTTGTGTCTGGCTCCAGAAGCTGTGCTGACTGCTGGCTCTGACCACTGGCTGCCAGCTCAGGGCTTTGCCCCAGCTCTCCACCAAGTCTCGGGGAGGACTGAAGGAGGAACGCTGTGTATGTTGTGTCATCAGCAGTTGCTGAATGCAGTCAGCGTTTTAATGAAGTATTGCGAGTGAAATGCCACTTTAATCTGCTAATTGCATTAAAAGGATGGCAGATTGCTCTGTATCACTTCTTTTTGATCTGCAAACTTATCAAACAGTACAGACGAGCTTTTAAGTGAGGTATAGCAACCAGTCCAATGCTACTTGTTTGCATACGAATATTAGCAGGCACAGCTGCACCTCTGTTTTTCTGCCACTCAAGAGGCAGTGAATGCAGCTGTGGGAGTATTCTTAATGCATACTTATGAGTAAGTGGGGCAGAGGGGTGGGAGAAGGAAAAGGTTCAACATGGTTTGTTCCTTTTTTCATTAACTGAGTGAGCTGTCTATCATGGATTCTCCATACAGGGAAGCTGGCATATTTCAAGCCACTATGTTATTTGAAAGAGGGCATACAGTATTTTCTTTGCTATATTAGTCTTGACAGATCAAGATTTTGGTGGCAGAGTCCTGCTTTGTCAGACTGGTGTGTTCTGCAGAGGTGCAGCGCAGGAATATGGGAAAAACACCGAGAGCAGTGTCTCCCAATTACAGCAACCCTCAGAAGGATTGTCCACAGTGGTATATGCTTTGTGTTTGGCACAGACCACACACAACATGAAACTCTTCAGCTGCAGCAACATATTTCTGAGTCCTTTGCTCTTTTTATGATATTAACAAAGTGAACAGATATATAGAAATCACTAGTTGCATTGAGTTGAAAAGCCAGTGCTGACCTAAATAACATAAAGCTTTGCCTTGTGATCTTACAACACCAGGCATTAGGAAATCATTGTATCTGGCTTGCAGTAATTATATATGTGTGTTTATATTTCTCATTTCTCCCTGATATGTTTGTTGAAGCCATGTCTGTTGATGCTATACTTCTGTCCCACCTCTCCATTTCTTCTAAAAATACCAAACTGTAATTTATTTTATCCCTTGAAGAAATTAATGTTTTGCTTTTCTTCCCCTGCTTTGAGAAGAGTTTCGTGCCATGACCTGCAAATACTATTTTGTAATGAGCCTTGCTGTCCCATACTGCAATTTATAGGAAGAATTCAATGTCTCAATGATTCTAAAATAATCCTTTTAAGATCAATTACGGGAAACCTTGTGGAGTTAGAGAAACCTTTTTCTGCCATTCTCATGGATAACAGTATCTTTTTGAGGGGCCTGTCAGTATGCATAATTGACGTTAGGGTAGCAAAGGCACTCCACCTTAAGCATAAAGGCACCTGTCCAGGATCAGCTTGGTGCCTTTAGAAAGAGCACTGTGTGCTCACCATCTAGGTAGCCTAAAAGCTTTGTGTCACACTGCAGGAGTTTGAAAGCAGTGAAGTTATTTACCAGACCTGTAGGACTCTGGACTGCTTCATGAAGGTTTTCTGGTAACAGCATTAGCTTCAGCCATGGCAAAGGCTGGCAGTGCCATTTTTGAATGCTTCTTCCTGCTCTGCTGGATGAGGAAGAGGAGACACCATCAAAAATTGTAGTGTTATCTCTCTTCCCTATTTTTTCTAAAGCATCTAGCATCAGACTCTTTCTAGTGTATCTAGCATCAGATGTTTTTTCCAGTTAATCTGCACCAGTTACAACTCTTTTGATACCAGTTGTTTTCTATGCTGCATTACCTCTCCATTGTGTCTTTGCTTTCCGCATACCTGAAACAATTTTTCAAATCCTACCAATGACTGTAACAGTGCTGCTTATGCTAGTAAACAAATTTAGTGTTGCGAATAGCAATAACCTGATTTATAATATTAAATGCAGCAGAAGTTTCCCACTATGTAGAGTAGGACTCTAGTGAGTGCTAACAGCTGTGGCGATCAGAGTGTGATGGAGCTGCTGCTATTCAGTAGACAAGTGTTTCATGATTCTTTTGGACAGAAAGAGGAAGAAAACTTTGTTTGATAGAAGAAGTCTCTCATGTTGACAACACACAACACCAGAGATTGCTACAGTGCAATCACTGCAAAGCCGCATGTTTTGCAAACAAAATATGTTGCAGATTCTAATTATAAAAACAAAAATATGTTCTTTAATTTGACATACAGACAGAATTTCCCTTATTCTTTTTCTAAGTTAAAACTGCCAGGAATCCTCTCTGGAATAGTAGTTACTCAGCATGTGCAACTGTTACTGTAGATGGCAAAAGTAAAATATTCATAAGTGTATTTGATATTGTATTCTGGCTCAAGATACATATCTGTCCAACACTACACTGTGATGTATATGTAAACTGGTCTTAGGAGAAACATTTGTTCATATCCAGGGTTGTTCTTGCCAGTAATGAGATTAAATCAAAACGAGTACCATTTGTTACCTAATTTGCCCATTTTCTTAAAGTTTGCTAAAAGTTTAAAAACAATATGTTAATGTAATGATGTGATTGTGACAAAAGCCAGCAAAACCAAGGAAGCAGGCATCTGGAGGTGGCTGTTTCCCATACTAAAGAGGCAATTGAAGTAAAACATGTAATGCTTAGTACTGTGCTCTATACAGTAAGAATACTTTGCCCTGCTCTTTGAAACTACAAACATGAACCCATGAGAAACCTCTGGAGGAAGGCGTGTAAGCATTTGCCTTGTGTCAAATGAGTATGGGGGGCAGTGGAGGAAGAGAGATATGTGGGAATAAATGTATGCGTCTTCTCTGCATCCACCTGACTAACTACTGTGCCTATTTTTACTTACATTTTACATATTCTCTGGAGAGAACTCTTTTAGAATTCACATGAAAAAAGGAGGAAAAATTGTAGGTAACAGTCTTGACTATGCTGTGTAGAGATCAAGCAGCTAGTGAACTTATGCATGCCTAACACTTGTATGTTAAAAGCTGTGTGCCATTTATACCAGAAGCAAGGTGTACGAAGGGGTTAATCCTCTAAACATTAATGCTTTTCAAGATCACAGGTCACCATTGTCCTCTCTTACCTCAGAATGTGCCTAATGTTCCCTTTTCTCCTGTAGGACATCTGGTGGTTCCTTGGAAATATTTGAAGAGCCGTCGTTTAGTAGTTTGAAGGGAAAGCCTTGAATAATTCACACAACAAATGATTAGGCAAGCACTTGTCTATCTAACTGAATTATTCTGCATGTTTGCCGAAGCAGTTAAGCAGCAGAACAGCATTTTCTTCTCTGGAGGCTTTACAGTGGTAGTATTGACCCACCTAGTTATTGGGTTTCAGCCTTTTGTTGACACTGTTGTAAATGAAAGCAGTCTGGACAGGCACTGAGCAGCTGGGCTGGATAATTGTGAAGGATTCATGCTTGTTGCTGTTACCCTCAGTGTTTGTAGTGGGTTGTTTGCTTTGACTTTTGTTGAACTGTTGACAAAAGCATTAGATACAAATGGGAACAAATAAAGTGGTGAGATGCCAGGAGGGCTTGGCAGAAATGGCGGTTTTCGTTCCAGCTTAAGTGGGGAATGTCGACACTTGTATGGATGGGAAAAGGAAGGTGTATTCAGCATTTGTGTGTTTCTCCCTCCCCCTTCCCTTTCCTTACTGCTAAATATGTTTTGGCAAACAGGTGAATAAAAACAGAGCAGAGGCTATTTCACCATTGCCTTAGCTCTTTGGTACTACATTTTTGAAGCTCTCTCTGACTGTGGATGTCTTGCTGGGCAAATCCAGTTCCTGAAATGAAAGGATTAAGTATATAAAGGGAAGGGGAGGGAAAAAAAAAGAGAGAAAAGAAGAGGGGTGTAGAAGGGGTAGAGTTGAGAAAAGAGGCTTAAACAGAACAGTATACACTAAGTAGTATAGCCAGCAAAATTGAAGTCATTTACTGGAACGCTTTTAATTTGGTTTAAACAAAATACTCTTTTGTATATTCAAATGGGGAGTAGCTCAGCTGTTGTGAAGCCAGAAAATTAATGGTATTTTTAGTGAAATAGCAAACGCATGTCAACAACATAGCTGTGGATGATAATGTTGGCATTTTATTCATGAGGAATTATCAATGCAGGTTACTGGACAACATAGTGTGACTGGAATGATTGAGCACAGGGGGGAGCCGGCTGTCCTTCTGTAAGATGATTTCATTTTACATTTAGTCCTTCAGGAAGAGAAGGAGACAGAAAGAAAGCATTTAAAAATATGCATTGGAGATGCCTAATCTTGGGGTTTCTGAGACTAACCTTTTACCTCTGTCTGACTCGTAGTTTTCCAGCTGTCCTTTTCCAGTCTGTCTTGAGGTATGGCAGAGAATTGAGGCTCGTTAGGATATGTTTGCTGAAAAAGCAGTTTTGGCCCTGGAGGGGCCAAGATGGCTGCAAGTTTACTCTAGCCATCTCCGGCACTTGAGTTTTGTGCCTGAGCATTGTTTGCTTGGGACCTTAAATGCATCTAATGTGTTGTGAAATATGGTTATGTTGGCTGGTTGTGGAGGAAGTTAGCGTATGATCTGGAAGTTCTTGCAACTTGGCAGGAGAGATGCTTTATGTTTGTTATTGCGACTGTAGTTTCCTTGTAGCAATCAACTTCAGGGTGTTGTGCAGGTCAGCTGGAAAGTGGCAAATAAAGTTCACAGCAGTGAAGGCACCACTGCAATGAAAGAAGAAGACACTGTGTAGTATTGCCATCTGAAGACATACAAAAGTATTCCTTGCCTCTGCTGTAACAAGTGCACCTGCTGGTATCTGAGGTAGCCACAGGGTCTCGGGGTACCAATGTTGTGATATGCAGGTATTTTTTGTTGCCTGCCTTCATGGATCTTCAAGTTGTGCTAAAATCAAACACCATAGTAGCCAGGTAATCGGGGTATTTTTGGACCCATTTTGAGTAATCATCTGAGAGTGTTTTTATTATTCCCCTTTGTTATGGTTGCCATATTGTTCCTGTTCTCTTCACAATAAGAAAAGAAGGGAAGCACAAAAAGAGATAAGGAAGAAATTGCCTTTTGCTGCTGTCTGTACTAAAGTGTCTTGTAATACGCAGCATGTTTGTTGTGTCAAACTGTAGCCCTGTTGACATCAGCAAAAAGTGTTTTGCCCAGATGTTAAGTACTTACTGTGGGATGAGGCCTGAATTTGTTAATAATTCTACAAACATCAAAACAAAGGGTAGAAATACCAAGCTATTTCTAGCAAATGTACTGGGAGTGCTGTTACTGTACATATCAATTCGTTCATGATGAATCCCCAATTCTTTTCTCTTTGGGAAATACCCTGAACAATTCCAAAGGAGGCCAAAGGAATTATGATAGCAAATTTCAACTTTGAATGGAGGAAAAATGAGGAATGTTTGAACAGCATCTGGGAAATCCAAGTTTGGGTCACCTAAACCGAGAACTGAGAAAACTAACTTGTGAATGTTCTGTGGCATTGCCTTACTTTTTAATCAAGCTTGGATAGTTTCACGGTTTTATGTGAAATGCACTTTTCCCTGTACTTTAGTACACAGAGTTAGCTCATTAGGCTCATCTGCTTTGCTTACAGACTGATAAGAAGGGGCCCAAGTTGTGCTTTACCTGGAGTATCAGAGAGCCAAGATCTGGAAGCAGGAAAATTATTCTGGAGTGAATTTGCATTGAAGTAACAGTTTTGAGTGAAGCAAGTAGAGAGAGGCGTGGTATACTGCATAGGCTGAGATTGAATTGGACTCACTCAAGTCACAAAGTGATTATGCAATCACTGGTGGGGCAACATTTTTTTGCACCATCTGGTGTCAGATAGTACACAACTGGAATTCCAAGCTGGCCAATTGGGAATAAGAGTGGATATGGGAAAGAATATTCAGTAACAGGAAACAGTAAAATAATAATACAGAAGTAAAAGTATAGCAGATAGATGAAGCCCTAAATCAGCGGTGCACATGCTTCAGGCACAGAAGGTGGCTCGCAACTTGCCATGAATAGTGGGCTACACCTATTTTGCATGTAATTTATATTGGATTTTAATCAGATAAGCACAGACTGTGTTTGTTTTTCATATTTATTTAGTGCTTTAAGTGCAAACACTGCATAGCACAAAGCAATAAAAGACACTATACCTGGTGGGTTATAGTAAAAGAAGTCATGATGGGAAGACTGGCTCTGCATTTCTGAAATCAGGGAGGGAAGTCTGCAAATTTGACATCTCTCTGTCTGTGAGAAGGTCTTACACATTCTGAAATGCATCCACAACTATGTTGTTGACGTGTTTATTGGGCAGCTGCAAGCTTGTCTTTGTACATATCTCAAATACGTAAGGTTAATTTCAGGAAAAATAATTTCAAAGACAAACTTGCAGATAGCACATTTCCTGATTAATTCTGTTACCCATGGGTAATTCAAAAACCAATAATGTTAACCACCAGTAGCATTTTCTTCCTGGAACTTTTTCAGAGTATTTAGTAGTGTCTCAGATGTAGTAGCTTTAGGTTCTCATGAGTTTGACTGATGACAGTTTTACATGCAATACAGAAATGTTTCCTCTTTTTCATTTTTCATGTCTGTGTGATACAGATTTATGCAAAATAAGAATGGGCTAAAATTATATGTTTGTATAGTTTCTGGAGTTTAGTACAGGTACTCTGTTAAAATAGTTGGATTGCTCTAGTTTTCTAGTTGTGGTTTTACTGATACAAGGAATACTGATTATTCCTCCTTCATTTTTCCATTTCAGTCTAGCTTATGTAATAGATCCATTTTGGTGATACCGGAGTACTTCCAAATCTTCAATCCATGAATCCTCACAACAACTCTGTAAGGGAAAAAATGCTCTCTAGACTTCTGAAATTATCCCGATTTTATAGATAATGAACTGAGGCATGAAGAAGCTTAATTGACTTCATGTGATCAGACAAAAGAGCAGACTACTAAACCTGCATTTCCCAACTAGAAACACAGGTTTCCACTCTACTCTGTTATAGTTTTTTGCTCAAGCATCAATGTTACTTTGTGATCCATTTTTACCTGATTCTTCATTTTGAAACCTCACAGTGGATTTCAGTCCCATTCTTGGCAAGTACATGGATGCTTCTAGTTTGACCACTCAATCCTTTTGAGCTACTTCCAGTTTCAGTTGTCTGTCAAATCTCTGCATGTTTTTTCAGAAGACAAGCTTTGGTTGAATTTTCATCCTTCCTTCAGGTTCGATTACATTGCTCCTGTGGTTTCTTCCACACCAGGTTGTTGGGCAGAGGACTGGAAGGGGCACTGAGCAAGTTCACAGATGATACAAAACTGGTAGGAGCTGTTGACTCCCTCGAGGGCAGGGAGGCCCTGCAGAGAGACCCTGACAAATCAGGGATCTGGACAAACACCAACCGTATGAAGTTCAGGGGATGTGCTGGATTCTGCACCTGTGATGGAGCAACTCTGGATGTATGGACAGACTGGGGAATGAAGTGCTGGAAAGCAGTGCCATGGAAAGGGACCTGGGGGTCCTCTCAAGTTGAATCTGAGTCAGCAGTGCCCTGGCAGCCAGGAGGGTCAAGAGTGTCCTGGGGGGCATCAGGCACAGCATCGGGCAAGAGAGGGGATTGTCCCGCTCTGCTCTGCACTGGGGCAGCCTCACCTCAAGTGCTGGGGCAGCTTTGGGTGCCACAATATGAGAAAGACATTAAAGACGTTATGACATTAAACTACTAGAGAGCATCCAAAGAAGGCCAGTGAGAATGGTGACAGGCTTTGAGGGGAACCTGTATAGGGAGCACCTGAGGTCACTTGATCTGTTCAGCCTGGAGGAGACTGGGGACAGACCTCACTGCAGTTACAACTTCCATGTTCAGTTGAAGAGGAGGGACAGGCACTGATCTCCTCTCTGTGGTGACCAGCGACAGGACCCAAGGGAATGGCCTGAAGTTGTGTCAGGAGAGGTTTAGGTTGGATATTAGAAAGAGGTTCTTCACCCCGAGGTGGGTGGGCACTGCAACACACTTCGTGAGGGAAGTGGTCACAGCACCAGCCTGACAGAATTCAAGAAATGTTTTGACAATGCTCTCAGGCACATGGTGTAACTCTTGGGGATGTCCTGTGCAGGGCTGGGAGTTGGACTCAATGATCCTTGTGGGTGCCTTTCAACTCAGCATATTCTGTGGTTCTGTGATAGGTAGCAGAAGCCACAGAACTGTTGGGAGGGTCATGGCAAGAGGAGCTTGTGTTTGATTATGTTGCTCACCCTGGGCTAACCAGCTGTCACACAGCATATGTACACTTGGCCACAGTGCACAGTACCAAAGCCCTGGGGCTAATGTTAGCCCATCTTGGGATCATACCACCCACCAGCAGCACGACTGTAGACATCCCAGCACTGTGCCTGAGTTGTTCTCCATTGTGTTACTTCCAGCCCAGGGCCACACAGGCAAGACTCTGCCACTTTTCTGTAAATGGAGCACAATTGTTCAGCTGCAGATCAGGATTTTGGGCATGGCGCTCAACTGGCAGTTAGCAAGATGCCCAGCAAGGGCTTCTGCACAGCTGGAGGACTCTTGCAGGCTTCCTCCAAGGCTGCTGCAGGGGGAACAGCCCTAGAAGTAAATACGGGAATGTGATTTTTGTCAGTAGTGGAAGTGTCCTATGGGTAGAAAATGTAGGCAGGAAAGAAGGATTTCCATCTGTGAGTTGGAGCTTTGGATACAATTGTGCCTGCTGTGAAAGAGCTTGTTACACTTTCTTACAGTGAGGGCTCCATCTGGTGCTCTAGGTGTCTTTAAATGAAAATTTGCATTTACTGTCAGAACTGAAGTCTATGCACAGTAAGCATTCTGATGGTCTTATCAGTCATAACAAATAATGAAAGCTTTTCCTGCACTCCAGCCTGATAATGTAAGGGGCAAGGAAGGCCAGTGAAATGAAGGGGGACAGGTTCAGAATCTGTCCCCATCTTAGCAGGAAACAGTAGCAAAGACCCACTTTAAAATTCAGGAATTTCTGTCTTAAAATGGGACTTAGCTCATTACCCAGAGTAAGCAAAGTAGCATTGTAAGGACACTCAAGCAGCCCAGATATTGGTGGGTAAACAGTGGTGTGGCTTACAGTTCAGCCTCCTGAGTTCTGGCTAATACATGCTAGCAGTGCTTTCTGTACTCAATGTAAAGCCCCACTCACTCTTCAGATTTGAAGATGGTGTGTGCAGAGATCATCATTGTATTCAAGCCTTGCATTAGGAAACACTTTTCTAGCTATTCTGACTAGTGCCTTGAAAAGGCATGGTCTTGGCAAGCTATTAAGGAGAAGAAATGCACTGACAAACTGTTGTAATTTGAGATTTAATAACTTCCCAACTGAGAAGCCCATTTTAAAAGTCATCCTGAACATCTTATCCCAGCTGCCTTTCAGCCTTCTCACCTGGATCAGTCTTTACAACTAAAATAATTCCTGACTATGTAAGATCAAGCTGCCTATTTAGGTGTCCTTTAAAGTACGGGTGTTAGTTTTTGCTGTACTCCAAAGCACGTAAAAAAATGCTTGTCTTCTCTGTTTCACCCAGTCAGTGGGTGCCTAGAGGAAATTATCTGTATTGAAGGAGCCTGTGGAGGCTTTCCCTTAACCCTCTAATTCCAGCTTTTATAGTGCTTCTTGGGCCTTTGATCTCCACACTCTTAATTGGCTCACAGGGAGATTATTTACAGTCAACAAGAAAAGTACCTTGAACTTGTCATTTTAATAAACTTGTTACTTGCCAGCTTCTCTGGAGGCATCCCACATGGAAATAAACATCTTTCATTTTGTTTTATAAATAATTTTTTAAAATGGTTTCCTACAACCTTGATGAAATATCAGATCAGCGTCTTTGCAGGTCTAAATCCACACCATAGGGATTGCTTGGAAATATGTTTGTTGTTCTTTAAAATGTACTTAATGCTAGATTAGAGAGCATAAGACTTTTTTTAGTCTCCTGTTTCCACCAGCTCATTTCTAACTATTTAAAATAAAGAGCATGATCTCGTATGGTATTTAAAAAAATCTTTCACATGATGTTTTAAAAACAGATCAATTTCAGCATTAGAGTGTTAGTAATTCAGCAAAGGAAAATGTAACTCAGGATTGTGTAGCTGTAATGATAATGTATTATATCCGTCTTCCTTGAAAATGATTGTAACAGTAGAGTTGAACCTAGTGAATTACATAATTTAGGAGCATTTGCCAGAATGCAGTTTTAGGGATATTACTGTAGTCTTCCCTTAAAAGCAAATTGAAAGATGAATCATATTATGAAATACTTAAATGAGAGACAAGAGTCTTCAGAAATTACCTAAAATAACTAATATGAATAGAATAGAAGGTCATGTGTGTGCATGCCAAGTTAATCACACTTAACTACTTGGCAGTGTGCAGGGGAAGTACAAGGCAGAGATTTTTGCTTTTTCTTTTCTCTAACCTGAGTTAAAAATGTATTGGTTACTCATTGCTAACGTCAAAACATTTCCAGCTAGCCTAAAGTCAGTATTTGATTGTGCTTTTAACATTTAAAACATTAACAGCGTGACCTGTCTAATATAAATAATGGAATGCCCAGAGAAGTAAAAGCTACTGCTACTTCTCTTGGCAAAGCTTTACAATGTTCAGGAGTTGTAATGCATCTAAAAATCTGGCAGAAAGGACCATGTGTTTTATTTTTTCAAAGTAGGTGTTGTACTTACGATGTGCTATTATATACTGATGTTACTGCTTTAAGGCTGACTGCAAAATCTGTTTTCCCACCACTCCTCTATCCATTCCACTTAGCAGAGTCCTTGATTTGAAGAATGAAACTAGGGACCATTATTTTTACAGCAGGCTGAGGTCCAGATACAGAGTAGTGCGCAGTAGGCATCTAAAGTTCAGCACATATATACTTTCCTCTGATTTCTTTTTCTGCTTTGTGACTTCCATAAGATCAAAGAGTGTGCCTCAAATCTGGCATCTGCTCAAGTGCTTTCCTGAATAGGAAATGGGATAATTTCCTGAACAAGGGTCTTGGGAACACAAGTAAGTGAGGTTAGATGAAGTGAGGCAGATATAATGGGATAGGATATTATTTGGGCAGAGAGGAGAACAGAGGCACTCAAAGAAATTTTTATGGAAGATATTTTTAATAAATGACTGACAGAACATTTTGTTTCAGAATCACTATGACCTGGAATCTGCAAATACTTAATAGCACCCAGCCATGTTTTATTCACCTGCCCAATTAAGAGATTGATTGAATAATGAATTCTGTTTTCACTGGACTCTTGTCAGTGGCTGTGGCTTACTGAATCATGTAGGGTACTAAAAAAGCATAAAATAAATCAAGTCTTCAGAAGCCACACCAATCTAATGGAGAAGACCAAATTGCTAGTCTCTTGCTTAATACCTGAGAAAAACCTGTAGAACGTGTTTCTGCTGACAGAAGCAGTCAGGATGGGGAGTGAGTATTTCTATTGAATTTTAGTGGGTTTTTTTGTAATTGTGGTAGCATTTTGAAGGCTTCTTTTTTTTACCATCACTTTTCTACTGATCAAGTCGAACAAATAGGATTAAAAATAGAGAGAAGGGAGATAACTAGTCAGAACGTGTAGAAACAGATCATCAGCTCTATCTGTGAATTATTCAGTTAAAACAATAATTTGCTTTGTCTTCTTATCATCTCCTAGGTCATCTCTGCAGCAAAACAACTATAAAATCCTTTAGAGACAAACAGAAGGGAAGAAAATGAAAGTGTTTTTCCCTGGAGGGTTGATACATGTGGATAGATTGGAAGGGAGCGGAAATGTGAAAACTCAAAACTGATGCCTCTGCCATGAATATAGTCTTTGTTAGATATAACCAAAACTGAAAATGCGGAATGCAGTATCTGATTGAAGGCAGCTAAATTGAGTGTCTTGTGGGACTGTCTTCAGACGTGATCTCTGTGGTTTTAAAGCAACCAAAAAAAGGCTCATTAGCACTAGGTTAGATCCTTCTGGTCAAAATGGAGAATAGATAGGGAACATAATCCCAGGAGAAAGTTGTTAGGACTTGTCACATGAAAACTGAATCCACTTAAATATCCCTGGAGAAGGCAACACTTAAAACCTGATCATTGCTGCTTGAACATGGAAAATCTAGGGGGTGTAGATGTGTGTATTTTTTACCTCCTAACTTCTGTTGCCAGTACTGAAGAGATTTTTATAACCCTTGTGGCTTGAGACGCTGCAGGCAAGTGTTTGCATTCAGCTTGGCTCTGTGCCTTACAGTCCATTTTAATCACTATGCAAAGTGAAAGGATAACAGTTCTGCTATGGTGCTTGGTCTGAAAAGAGGACTCTAAGTAAAACCCAGTTATGCTTCAGAGGGATTTCCTGATTCTTGCAGGAACAGAGTGTAAAGCATACTGACACAGGCCTTTAATGGCTATCATAAAACATTCCCTCTGTAGTGGTTTTTTAGAATTCTGAAAACTAACATATACATGTGTATTCTGTTTAAATGCAGTTGCTGTGAAAACATATTTAGTGTTAATATTCTGGAGATATGTTGGATGTGAGGAATTTTTTTATTCATGCCCATCATTGGCTGTTGAAGGACACTCACGGAGTGCTGCTGCTTTCCTTGCCTCGTGGCATGTCAGTGAGTCAAAACCTGTAATGCAGGCTGGGGGCTATTCTGCTCTCTCTGTTTCATGGTGGTGAGCCCACAATTAAATTGCTGTATTGAATGCTCCAGCTAGTTGAGCTTTTTCTCTTACTCTGTGATTACATGCTTTCTCTTTCTCCCTAGTTAACCGCCAATACTCTCTATTCTCTGTTTGTGTTTCTGTTTTGTTAGAACTGCTTAGACTGTTTGAGGTCTCGGCTGAAGGAAATAGCATGAAAGATCTGTAACTGGAAGACCAAATAAATGTTTGAGGAGAGGAGGACTATAGTTTCACATTTCCTTGGTACTGTTTGTTCCTCAGGTTTCCAAAGATATTTACCCTGAATTCTTCTGAATTTCTGTAACTTGATGACCTTTGACCCTTCCATTTAAGTGAGTCTGATTTTGGCTAAACTAACGTTCAGGGGCTTGCAGTCTATGTTTGCCGACGTGCAGGTTTGTCTCAGATTTTCACACTTATTTTCTAAAATGCCAGCAGGACGTTTTTATCTGGTCGCATTTCCAGGCTTGTGATGTTGGAGCACTTATCCTTTCTGGGACCATTAGGGTTGGTATTCCTTTGCAGCCTGCATATGCCCTAGGGCTCGCCTACTGTATTCTCTATACCATTTCAGTTTGTGCCTTAAAACCGCCTTGCAAATCTTTTCACTCCATCCTAGTTTCTACTCTGCTGTGTTCTGAAGCATGTATTCTTATTTTGGGTGTGGTCAAGGGAGGAGATAGAATCACAGGGTGGTGAATGGAGAGAATGGATCAGGTGAATTGCTTTGTAGATTGAGTGGTGGAGGATGTTTGACAGTGCCCGGGTTGTGGTACCATCAATTAAATTCAATATTAATGAATAGCAAAATGTAGATGAGAACACACTTCCTGGTAAATGTAATATGTAAGCTTTGAAACTTCTGTAAACCTATTAGAAATGTTTGCCTTTCTCTTGCCCATCTGTTTCTTTTTCTTTTGTTCACTGCTGAAGCGAGGTCCTTTGTTCAAACTGTCTTGCTTACCGAAGGGTGGTTGTTTCTCTTGGCACACTTGATTTCACTGTCTTCATGTGCCTGTGCTAGGATATACTTTAACCTAAACCTGGCTTTCCTTTTTCCCCTTTCGGCTGTGTTCTACTGCTTCATGCTTGTCCTAAAGCCTGCCTTAGTTCTTGTCCCCATCCTTTGACCCTCACAGTGTCAGTAGTGATTAGACCTTACGTGTGTTACGTCCTTCAGCCAGTGATTAGTGGAGAAGTTGTATTTTAAAGGATTTATTGCAAAAATCCATCTGTGAAAGGCTAGCTGGCAGCCCTCACCATTGCTTTAAACATTTACTTTTGTGGTCACCAACATACACCTGTATGCCAGGACAAAGAAGCATCATCATATGCTGATAGGATTATACATCAAAATGGCTAGGCATCTTCAACTGTTGCTATGTGGCCCTCTCATTTTTCCCAGCAAATTGATAAGTATATGTTGAAATACAACTGGAATTAATGTGTACAACCATAGTAGTTTATTGTTTGTTTTATAACCCATTTAATAGCATCTAGACTTTGATGCTTTTAATTAGCTCAGATTAAATACTCCAGCGGTACCATCAATGGCAAGCAGATCACGAGTGTAAACAGTTACATGGGCATTTTTTAAGAAGTTACACACACATATACATAATATACACATATATCTATACTTCTCCTGACGTAACACTTTTGAGAACACTTGGGTTTTGAAAACTGCTGAGCTTACATATTCTCTTTATTCGGGACTTTTTTATGACCTTCTTGTTGCTCTTGCAGGCAGCACTGCACATCTAGACTTTGATGTTTTTTATGGCACTCTTATCCTCTAATTAACTTCATTAATTTTGCAATTAGTGAAGTTAATTAGTGGTTAAAAATGCTATATAAAACTTCAAAGTTTGCATTTTAATCATAGTTTGTATTAAAAATAATTATCACATGCTTGATTACTAAACTCACTGCAGTTAACTCAGACCGGGCCATGTGATATTAAAACCAGATTTGTTCTGTATCTTTCCTAGCTAATTAGTAGCATTTTTCACTAACAGTTACTGAGGCTTTGTCTGGTATCTGAAAATGCACCTACAGGGAAAAGGCAGCAAATAAAACAAAAAAACCCAATTGATCCTGATGTGCCTGAACGGAAGTTAGTTTTTAGTTTGGGCAAGTAGAGAAACAAGTTAGGAAAGGGGAACATGAAAATATTAAAGAAGTCCACCATGACCAGTGATATATGTGGGATCAATATTTGGCTGCTGATCTCCTCTTCCATGATGAACCATTTTGGAAGAGCTGTGGTCTGGGTTGTACTGCCTGACTGTGTCAGTCTGATCATGACCCACTGTGTAAACCTAAAGGTAAGGGTGTGATAAGGAAAATCTGCTTGCCTAAGGGCTGCTGAGAGTGTGTGTTGAAAAATTAAAGCAAAGAGGACAAAATCCATGTCCATCCATGTAGATACTGGGATAGAGTAATAATAATAGTAGTAATTTAATCATAATAACAATGCCAGTGACAAAAAGGCCATGGTAAATGTGGGTGACCTCAGGAGGCAGAGTTGCTATACAAATACTCCACTATGGTGTCTGTAGATCAACCCACAGCATTTCACACCCTCTTCCTGAGTTTAATCAAAATAGTGTATATATGCATACAGATGTATGTAAATGAATTCATTTTTTAAACAGATGGATGTTACCTCTGAGCCCTCAGGCTTGCTGTGTGGGAGCCTTTGGCTGCAGTTTCCTCCCCAAGCACATGGTCTCTATGCTGTACTGGACTGCCTCATTTTCTTTTGCCCTAGCCTTTCACCTATCTGGTGGGACACTTCCCACCTTGTGCCATTCATAGCTGACCAGAGCAGTCTTCATCTCACCCTTACAGTGTCAGAAGTCTTAACCCTAATTTCTTCCTTTCTTTTACCATTTCTTTTTCCTTTGTTTTCCTTTGTACTTCTGATTTAAGCATACAGTATTACCTTAGGCAGCTTAGTGATCCAAGCCCAAACCTAGGACCGTGCCTGAGTCCAAGCTCCAGCACTGGTACTTCCATCTATAACATTGGCATCAGCCAACAAAGCAGCATTACTGCCTGGTCGTTTCCCTGTGATGTATATTGTATCCATTTTTATAGTTTCTTTTATAGTTTCAACAGTCTTTATAACAGCAATAATGTCATTCAGATAATTATACCATAATTGACCTTAGTGTTGAACATCCTTGGCTTTTACTACAGTTTGCTTAATACTTCAGTATGGTCAATTATCTTGTAATTCCCACTTTATTGGGAATTATTGTTTTAATTATTCCACTCCAAATACATCATTTTGGCATAGTAGTAAGGGTACACTGGGGAATGGTCATACTTGTGAATGCTTTAAAGAGTTACCAGCTTTAACATGTAGGAAGGCTTTTCATCTTGTCATCTCTAGTCATTACTTTTAACGCTTATTTCATTTAATTATCACTTAGTGTGCTCAAGCCAGGTCTTTGTCTGGAGAAGTCAGCATATGGGGAGCTGGGGCTTGCAGTTGGATGGCTGTACAGTCTGATTTATGACTTCCATACCGATTTCTGCCAAATTACGGTGTGAGCTATCTATGTTGATGCAGCTGAATTCCGGTGGAAGCTGGGAGTAAAAGAGTGTTTTTGGTTTTTTTCCCCCTAACAATTTGATCTATTAATTATCCAAAATAGACAGTGAATATGCTGTTGAGTTTTGTGGCTGCATAGGAGGCTTGTGTGGCTCTCCTGACACTGATTTAATTTGCACCTGTATGGCACTGATACTCCACCAGGAGCACCACCCTGACAGTTTGGGAGAGAAAACAGCATGGTCCTTCTGGTGGGCCATCATTTCGGTTAGCACTGTGCTTGGAACTGCCAAAACCAGAGACTGAATCATAGCATGCTATGCTCTACAGGCGAGTGCAAAAAATACTTTGGGTGCAGCACTAGAAAGACACTGTTCCACTTCTTAAGCAAATTATGTGAACATGGCAACTTGCTCAGCCTTTCTATAAATGTGTATGTTTGGTTTTTTTTGTCAGCATTTTGTGGTGTATTTACCATGAATAAAAATGTTCTAGCGAAGCAGAAAATAAAAAACTGGTATGTTTTGCTCAAACACAAACTAAATGTAACCTACTTTCACCAAAGAGTATTTTTCCCTTTGTCTGATCTAATTATTACATGTGAGCAAACTCAATGTTGTTTAGTAGGAAAATGCAATGCTTCTAGTAGATTAATGCATTTTATTGAAGAAAACAGCAGTGTAAAAAGACTTACTTCTCTATAAATTTTAATAGTTACTGAAACAGGGACTCTGGCCCATTAAGTTACTGCCTGCCAAGTCATAGTGCTGAATCACTTAATTTCTCTAAGTAACTATCCTATTCTGGCTTCTTAAAGGCAGCTGTTAGGAGAGCTTTGATATTTTAATCAAGGAACAGGGCAGAATCTGTCAGCTAAACAGTGTGTTTCCAGGGGGTTTTCTTTCACAGTCTGCAAATATGAGGACCTCTCTTGGAGTCTGTGGGCTCACACACTCGGGAGCCAAGGTGTGGGTGGGTACAGGATTATATGCAGGAATCCAATGTCAGTGGAAACCATGAGGACATTGTTGCATCCCAGTATTTCTCAACGAAGGTAGGTCCTTCCCACTGCTTATAGACTGAAAAGCTGTTGCAAGCAATAGAGGGAACTCGATATAAGTAATACTGTTGTCCCTCTCACAATGAACATAGTAGGCATTAGGTCCATAGGGAAATCTAGACCATAGCTCATTGTCTGTGTATGTGACATATCTTTATTATTTTGCATTAGACATAAATTTAGCTCTGTCAACAAAAGTTGACCAGAGATCCCATGAAGTCACTGATCTTAATGTGGCAGGTGCATTTCATATTGAAGGGAAAATAAGGTGGTTTTGCAGGGGTATCGATAGGCTGGCACCTACAGTTAAAAGTTCTGAAGATCTACAGTTTAGATTTGTTCTGTAGTAATTGACTCATGAGGCAAAACAGTGTCAGTCCTAGTACACTGGCCTAATTTCAGATTGGGAAATGATGTTCTGCCTGCTGTCAGTAGGTGAGTTGTCTCTGTTTTTTGTGCTAATGTCAGGTGAGAATACTGCAGGAGGATCTTTTCATATGGGTATAAGGTCAGATCCATCAAGCAATAAAACCATTAAGCAGTGTTCATTGCCCCAATGCCCAATGTGGTGCTCATCCTTTAAAGTGCTAGTGATAATTAGCTACTTTATCTTTCTAGTAGAGAAGTTCAATTTATTACTTTATTAAGTAGTGAAATCAACGATTAAAATGGTATCTATAGCACATAGCTAACCAGATTGTGAAAAATAGAACTGTATGGTTTCAAATTTATGAAAATAAATATTGCTATTTAAATAAGTGCAGTAGTTTAATTCTGTAGACATCACTTTAATTTGTAGTTTATTGGTGATTATTTTTCTTCGTTTTAAAGCAAATTGCTTTCTGTAGGGTGAAGTTGAGAAATAATGAATTGAATTCACATTACAAGCTACTGCCATCCAAATTGTAAATGAATATAAATGTAATAGGAGCATAGTATTAAAGTCTTTTGCAAAAGGCTATGCTATATCGTTGCAGTAAACAAATACATTTTTCAAGTCATCAGTTCGTTTAATGTTGAGTTTCTACTTGGCCTTTATTTTAAGGGTTCTGTACCCTGATACTGCTGTCTCCAAATATTTTAACATGTGTTGTTGCTTCAGAGCAAAAAATAACTTTGTTAGTTTGTGTTATTTGCTATAATTGTTGATTAATGATCTGCTTTAAAACTAAATTAGTATTTTAAGATGTATTTGCACAGTATGGGAAAGGCACAGGCAATGCTTTCACACACTAGCTTTGTTCTTAAATTTTTATTTCCACTCAGTGTTCTTAGAGGGTAATTAACAATTACCAATCAATAATATGGAAGATTTTTGCAAATTCTACCACTCAGTATTCTGAGCTGCTGTTCTCAAGAACTGGAAAGTTTAGAAAAATGGAGAGGAGGACCTGTGTCCCAGTAGGGAGTAATATTCTCTCATATGATTTGGACAATAACCACAGCTTAATTTCTGGGGTTAAGTGTTCTTGAGCCTTACCAGAAGCTTGTGATGTAATAAGGAAAAGACAAAATCCTGTAATAGGATAGAACAGAAGTTGCTGAATTTAAATGCTAATTTCTTGGTTTGTATTCATGTTAATAGCTACCCTGAAACCCCAAAACCTAATTGCTGTGTTGTACAGTTTTATGTGGAACAACAGCTGTCCATCATGCATAGAGGAAAACCCCCAAACCAGTGTTTTTGGGATGAATGGGAGGATCTAAAATCCATCAGTCAAGACTGCTGTAGTTGTTCCTCACCACCCCAGTATAAAAGGAAGACAGAGACGGAAACACTCAGCAGGATTTCAACTGACAATTATTTTCATCTCCATTGCTGTCATTTCCAATTCTGCAAAAAGCCTGAACGCATCCTTACTTATGTACGTTCAACCACTGACTTCAGTGTGAGATAAAGTTTAGTGCATGCTTAAATGCTTTCTTGAACTAGGGCCAAACGCTGCTGCTGCTACTGAAATCGGTCCCAGAGGGAACTTTGCATCTTTCATTACTTCCTTTTTTGTATACCAAGATACAGGCTCCACAAAGCTTTGGAAATATGGTAGAACTTGATAAATGTTGCCTGCCTTGTTTAAAGAACTAGAGTGGAATTGTTGGATTACAGTGCATAAAGTACATGTTATCTTCCTTTCTCTCCTGTCCATATGTGTGCTCTTTAGCAATCATTACTAGGTGAGAACTGTAGAATAGCAAGAAAATCACTGAGCCAGTCTGTGTTTTGTTTCTGGTAGCTGCAGGCATAGCCTACAATTGTAAAAGGCATCAAAATAAAATGAGTTTAGGTGTTTTTCCCCTGTTCTTGCCTGCTTCGAAACTGTTCAGAAGCTTGCTTCTTTCTTTGGTAGAAATCTTCATTCAAATGTTTGCTGAAGTGTGACTTGCCTTGAGCCTCTTTGTTCTTTTTGATTTACACAGCCACATGTGCAAACACACACCCCTCTTCTGGGACTATTGATTTAACCCTGCATATTTATAGAGGAAACAAACCAAAACAAGACCAATGCACAGTATTCATAAAATTCATCCCATTGGCAGTGCAGATAGCCACTGTGATCTGTCAGTTGATCACCTATTTCTGTCTTTTGCAACACACTGTGCAATTTTTAATACAAGACACTTGCTGGGTAGCTATCACTGGTTAAAACCCAATGTGCTATCTGTGAGAACAGCTCCAAATCATACTATCAGTGTAAGATGTATTGAGGGGCAGTGACAAATGAACCACTGTTGTAAATCAGGGCCTGATGATGTTTTCTTCTCTTTTTGGACTGCAGAGCTCTTCTGTATCTCCCTCAGCCAGTTTCAGAACAGCAGAAAAGCACAGAAATTCAACAGATTATTCTTCAGATAGTAAAAAACAGAAAACAGAAGAGAAGGAAATAGCAGCTCGTTACGTGAGTAGATTGTCTGCATTGTGCATTGTTGAAGTTAAATATTCCTCTGTAATTTCACCTGATTTCTGCTGCTTAACTAATTTTAAAATTGAGGGTCACATTTTAATAGGTTCTTGCTGCCTACCTCTAATGTCTATGCTGGATTAAAGGTTTTGGTGCGTATGATTGATACTGGTTTTAACTATATAAATACAAAACACCTGAAGGTTGTGTGGCAATAGTGCTGAGCTTTAGTTAGGCTGAGACATGTTAGATCTGGACTCTGGCTTTGATCTTGACTCCACTGCATAGTGCAGTGCCACTTTGGATAAAGATTTTTGTCGCATGTCCTTCTGCACCAATGTGAAAACTGGGAAGAATGCTATAGTTGTGGCAACCTGATAAGCAAAAACCCTGTAGATGACCAAAAGACTCTTAACTGCATTACCATGTAAAGCTTGGTAAAAATGAATGGTACATTGTATATTTGTGAGCAGCCTTCCTCTGTTTTCATAGTTATTAAGAGAAATTGGGATAGTAAATAGAAATTTTTTAACACATTGTGATTTGTTATTGCAGGACAGCGATGGTGAAAAGAGCGATGACAACTTGGTAGTTGATGTTTCCAATGAGGTATACACAATGGTGGTTTTTCTACCTTACAGTAATGGTGGTGAAAGTGTCTTCAGTAGTTTCTGTGCATATTGGTTTTATGAATAGGATTATGGCATTTGCCTTCATAAAGGAACTTCAAATACCTGAGGGAATCCAGTCGGATCCTCTTTCTTTAGAATACAAATCAGATCTTGTAACACTTCTACAAAGTACTTCTTTTTTCTCCTGTGAACAAAAACTTCTCCTGAGATATTTGAAGCCAGCCCAGCACAACAGAGAGGATGCAGCTTGTAACAGTCTTTGTCCTTTCTTTCACTCTGGCCATGACTTCGTGTGTGAACTTTCTTAGGTCTGCCAAACGCATCAAATCTTTTCAATCTATCACTTGGAAAAAATAGATTTACTTGCCTATTTCAATATCCATAGATTTTTGGCATTATTTTTCATGGTTAATGGCATCAAATGTTAAGACTTTTTTTAAAAAAATCAAGTTGTACTTCATTATCCCTCTCAATTTTACAGTTGTATCAGCTAAATCCATTAAGAATGGAAGGAATCTGTCACTTCCTATGATAGATCTTCATTCCAAAGTGAGGACTGCTCAAGATAAGAACTGGTGTCTAGCATGAAGTTTTTATGCTAACCCGTATTCCTGATATTTAGGATCCTTCTTCTCCCCGGGGGAGCCCAGCACACTCTCCACGGGAAAATGGCTTGGACAAGACTCGACTGCTGAAAAAAGATGCACCAATTAGTCCAGCATCCATTGCATCCTCTAGCAGTACTCCTTCCTCCAAATCCAAAGAACTTAGCCTTGTAAGTGCGTCAAAATGCTTCTGACCACTGATCATGTGCTGAAATAGATGCTTACTGAATTTCTATCTGTACACAATTTGCATTTCCACAGCTATGAATAAAGCACTGCGAAGCATCAATTTAATATTAGTTTAATTTATCTTTTCAAGGGAGTCTTAATAAAATAATAGAAAGTCCACAGTCTTTTTTTGGGACAGGAAGAGGTTATTTTCACTGGTGGTGTGGGTAGATGATAGATGTGGTGTTCTGAGAGATATTTTTCTCCTCCCCCATATGAAGAACTGTTATTCTGAGAATAAATAAAAGTGCACAGGGGTTTCTTGAGCTGTTTTCCTGTGCTGTGGTTTATAGCAAATTCAGTTCCCTGCTTGGATGTGATTTGGTTGTTAGCTTTGTTTGAATTACCAGGCTATATACAACAACAATAATTTTTATTTTCTATCTAAAAAGTAATCTGTCATTTACAAGAGCCTTCCTTGACTTGCATCGCAAATCATAATGCAAAAGAAAAGAGCTGCCTGCAACGGGTGTTCTTTCCTTTCCTGTTTGTGACCACAGTTAATCACCTACCTGAGCTGCACAGTAATTCCCCTCTCGGTTCTTCACAGGGCAGGGTATGCAATTATTTAAAGAAATAAAATAAATAAAAAGAAAGCTTAAAGTGAATGTACTGCTCAGGAAAGGTGATGGAATGACAGGTTCAGACCTGGGCATCAGTTGTGTGTCTGATGAACAAGCCTGTCACAAGAGCGGCACTGCACATTACTGACTTTTTACCCATCATAGTCTCCATCCGGGTGTTTCTAGCACCATGTTTGGGCATGAGTAGTTGGTCAGTTCAGGATTTCTCTTCTGCTCTTCTTGTCTATCTATCACAATCATAATGGGAGCAGATCCATGAGCACAGTGAGACCACTGACAGATTTCACATATGCTGCCAACTGTCAGATGGCAATGATTTTCAGTCATTTACCTCATTCTGAATCATACAGATGCTCCTGATGAGAAAAGCTGTGAAGGCTGCAGTTAATTACCAAAGCCGTTCTATCTTTTTCAGTGTCTCTGCATCTTTTCTGCATTGCCAGGGACTGTTGAAACCCAAACCCAGAAGCTAAATATTGCTGATATCACTAATCACTAACCACTAGCTGTAAAGGTAAAATAATTTATAAACTGTCTTCCTTTTTCCTTTTTTGGCAATTAGAATGAGAAATCTACCACTCCTGTGTCTAAATCAAATACCCCAACTCCACGGACTGATGCCCCAACTCCAGGCAGCAACTCCACTCCCGGACTGAGGCCAGTGCCCGGCAAACCCCCAGGTGTGGACCCGATAGGTTAGTGTCCATATATTTTGATGGTGTGAAACAGTGGCCATTTGTCCCTTGTCCGGCTCACTTTAAATCTGTAATGACAAGTCAGTATGTTACAGTTGCTTAAACTGGATGCTGAGCTAGTTCTTCTGCTGTAATTCAATGTTATGTGGGTCTTCGGTGTTTTGTTTTCATTGTTTGTTTTGCTGGTTGGTTTGGGTTATTTGTGGGGTTTTTTGCTGTTTTCCAAACTCGTATTTCATCTGAGGCTCTAGAATGCCTCTGTGACTTGTCACTTTCCCGCCTCCTCTTACAGCTTCAGGGTTAAGGACACCTATGGCAGTACCATGTCCTTATCCTACTCCATTTGGCATCGTACCGCATGCTGGTATGAATGGGGAGCTGACCAGCCCTGGAGCTGCCTATGCTGGACTACACAATATTTCCCCCCAAATGAGTGCAGCAGCTGCAGCAGCAGCAGCAGCAGCGGCTTATGGGCGATCTCCAGTGGTAAGTGTTTGCCGTTAGTGCATTTAGTTTTGAGAGCTGTTTATATTAAATATAAGACCTGTGGGGTTAACTCTAGTTCACTCTCTTTGTGGTTTGGGGAGTATGTTATGGAAAACATGAATTAAACAGTCTTCTTTTGCCTAACTCTTACTTTAATACACCTTTTTGTTTTGCTTGGGGAAAACTATAGGTTGGTTTTGATCCACATCATCACATGCGAGTCCCAGGCATCCCTCCTAATCTCACAGGCATCCCAGGAGGAAAACCGTGAGTATCAAACATTCAGCTTTAAAAGTCAATCATCTGTTGGAAGTCATGTTCCCTTGCTGGTTGGAATTCCCCTTAGCTACTGAAAACTACTGTGTGAATAGAAATAAGTATAGCTGTTCAGCAAGAGCAGGAGAATCACTGTGTAATCTTAAAGTTGCATTTGTAAATTTGTTTTGAAGACTAATAGCAGTTGACACGGCCTGGGTGATACAAAGTAAAGAAGACAGAAATAAATGGAAAAAGGAACTAAACTTCAGATCTGTCTGCTTGGTTCTCTATGGAAATGCAAACTGGAATGGAATCTCAGCTTTCCATCCCTACTGTACTCTGCTTCTCAGTTTAAAAAAATTATTTCTTTGTTCACAAAAGCCTTGCAATTACTTGCAAGTTTAGCAGCTGTGCGCAGAAAAAGGAACACTGAAATGTTTTGTTTGATTGAAAATGCTGGAAAGAATTATTTTATGATAATATTCAGATTCATCCTTGATGGAACTGACCTGTAAGATGTGACCTGCTTTACCTGGCTTTTCATGTTGTGAGCCTTGGAAGAATTACAGAGACAAAGAACTCTCTGCTTACATTCCTCTTGAGTTAGAGAGGAGAAAAACTAAAGTAGCTACACAAACCATATTGATCCAGGTTTTCTGTAAGGGTCATCAAGTCCCACTTCCTTGTCACACTTCTGGTAGACTGTGACCAGTTCATACTGGAGAGTTTGACAGTCAGGAGATGTTTGTGCCAATCCTTCTCAAGCTCTTTTACGTATTAAGGTGTTTGTGGAGGAGTGCTTGGGGTTAGTCACACACTTGGATTTGTGTGAGTAAATGCATACACTTACCTGCCAGCGAGCTTGCAGACACACAGGATTAACAACATATGGTGACAAGCAATCAGGCCTAGTGCCTGTAACTCCTCTTGTACGTCTGTCACACAAATCATGAACCAGTTCCAGATCTCTCAGGCGTCGCACACTGGTAACCACCTTAATTTACTTTTCTGCTAGTTGTGCCACCCTGTTAGGTAGCTGCATAAGGCAGGTATGGAAATCGATGTACAGCAGCTCACAGACCAGCTGCTTGTATTAAAAGTTCTGCGGGGCACAGAGCTTCATCTGTTACATACAGTGGGCTCTTAGAAATGTCTTGATGTAATGTTCAGATGCTCGCTGGTTTAAGTTCATCCCTGATGGAGTCAGTCACCCGGAGAGAAGTGTCACTGGATCTACTAGGCTTTGCTTGCTGTGGTGAGAGAAATGGCAATTGCCCTGGCAATTGCCAGGGGTTCAGAGACCTCCCTGCTTACATCTCATTTCCATTAAAATTGAGAGGAATAAAACATGAGGCAAACTGAAATCAAATCACTTCAGTTCTGGTGTATCTCCAAGATTTTAAGTGTTTCTGCTGTGCTGATGTCTGTTATAAACATTTAAATGTAACTGTCATTTGTCTATCATAGGGCCTGAAACTTTTAAAATCTGTGGTTCTTACAGCATGATTGCATGGACTTTTCTTCATCTTGAGTGTGATAGTTGTTACATCTTCCATTTAGGATTGTTATTTTCTCATTTACTCCTTTTTTTACTTTAGAGGGAAATCTGTGTAAATTCTCTGCACTGTTGAGTGTCTTGAAATGAAGGGGGCAGCATATAGTACATTGGGGATCTGGCCCCTAATAACTCTCTTTTCACTTTGGTATTGTATAAAAGTCTTGAGTATTGTACAGCATATGAATAGGAAAGATAGCTAATGTGTTTTGTCCCACTGAAAACTATTGATCTAGTACTAATGCACTATGAATCTTAAATGACAAATTCGGTAGTTTAGTTGGCAATACTGCCTTCTTTAGTCACTTCGGAGCATCAATTAAGGAAGTGAACTTAGAAAGTATTCTCATAAAACAATGTTTTTGTGAGCTCTTCTCATCCCACCATTGTGACAATGGATTTTTCACTAGCATTATGATGATTTTTTAGGTCTAAGGAAATGAAAGCCTTCCATTAAGCATACCTTGGTATGTATAGGTGAACCCTCTTACAAATTTTGTGCTCCTGTAATAGATATGATGTATCAGGTAGCATCTCAGAACAAGGCAATTTCACAATATAACTATTCTCCCTGGAAAATACTTTGAGATAAAGCTGTTGATAGGTTATTCACAGGTGGCATAAGTGGCAATCACACAACACATTCTTTCTCAGTGAGAGGCCTGATTTTGGCAAGAGAAATTGGGATCTGTAGCAGTTGTCTCAGGTCCATGAAAGAAAAAAAAAAAACAAAATAACCCAGGCCCAAAACAACCCACAAAACAAAAAAATCCATTGTGCATTTTTGCTGCTCTCGTGTCAGCTGTCAGCAACCATGCCTTGAGGACCTAATGCTTTGGTGTTGGTGGAAGTTCCACAGCACCCTTAGCTATAGTGCTGAGCAGTTTTGCTCAAGGGGCCTGGGACCCACAGTGCATTCGGGCCAGATTGGCAGCAGTCCCGCTGAAGCTGCCACGTAAGTCAGTAAAGCAAGCAGCCAAATGTCCCCTGGCATACAGCTACCTGCCATGCTCTGCAGCAGCCAGCCAACTATTTCTGTCTTCCAGGGAGCCATGACCCAACCTTTCTTCCCTTCTCTGCATACAGTGATATCCCTATCCAAAATTAAAAGTGGTGTCATATAGCCTCACCCATGCCAGAAATCATCATAACATGCGTTGTAAAACCTCATTTGATTGATGTTTGACTTTTCACATTAAAAGAAGAGCACCTAAGTTTGTGCTTTGCATGCGATGCTATAGAGAAATAAGTATTTCTTCATTACATGGTTAAAATACCTGATATTAGCTCAGTTGAGTAAAGCATGATGCTAATAACACCAGGGTCGTGTATTCAGTTCCTACACAGCCATTCACTTAAGGGTCGGACTCGATGATCCTTGTGGGTCCCTTCCAGCTCAGAATATTCTGTGAAATATCTATGAAAACATTGAGCTGAAGGCACAACCTGATTGCCTGCAGTGGAAACACATTTTTGTTTCTATTTTCCTAAACAGGCTTGAAGAAAAACTCTTTAAATCATGCCCTATAATTGTTTTCCCCTCAGAGCATACTCATTTCATGTAAGTGCAGATGGTCAGATGCAGCCAGTTCCTTTCCCTCCTGATGCCCTCATCGGTCCAGGAATCCCTCGCCATGCCCGTCAGATCAACACTCTGAACCATGGGGAAGTTGTGTGTGCAGTTACCATCAGCAATCCCACAAGACACGTGTACACGGGTGGGAAGGGCTGTGTCAAGGTCTGGGACATCAGCCACCCTGGCAACAAGAGCCCTGTCTCTCAGCTGGACTGCCTGGTAGGTGAACAGCAGCATATGATAATGAAGGAAGATAGGAGGTTGTGTTAAGATTGCAGTGATACCACTAAGGTGCAAAGGGCAGTGGGTATTTGATTTCTGTTGTGGTATCACAGGTTTGTATGGCATTTGTAATTTTGTTGGTTCTGTTAGAACTGAGGCTGAAGTATGTTCCTCACCATACTTGTGGGCTTTTTCCCCCACAATGAATCAAAACGTTTTAATATCCTAAAATTGTGGTAGGAGGAAAGATCAAAGACAACACAGCAAATATTGTTAATAAACTTTGACATTTGCTGGCAATCTTAAAGCTTGTTGATATACTATCATGCTAAAAATTGCTGTCTTGCAGCTGTATTATCTGAGAATATTTAGGGATTGTGTCACGTATTTTGTGCCTGTGTATGTGTATGAATGCATTGACCTGTCTTAATGTGGCAATTAAAAATATTCCTGAGTGTTACTTACAAATTAGTTGAATGTGCTAACAAGATGAACTATTGTTAGCAGCTTTTTTCTTGTCATTTACCAGTTCTTGGTAAGATGTTGCTGCTTATTACAGAGGCAATAAAATGAGAACTCTGCAGCACGTGTAGACTTATAATGAATTGCTACGGAAGTTGCTACACAAATGAGGAAAATTGCCCAAATCCTTTCCTCTGACATCTTCTAGATGGTGGCAGCAAGTCTCACTGGAATGGGAAGGGGGAAAGTGTGCAGGGAATTTGGTACTCCCCCATGCCGAGAGGTTAATGTACTGAAATAAACAGAGTATGAAAATATAACTTTCTACACCAGCTGTCAAATTCAGCTATCTTGAATTGTTTTGGGCTGGGTTCAGGTCTTCGCATTTTGATGCTAATTAAGATTAAATATCTCTCACTACTGAATTTTGTAGATCAAGTTGAAGTACTTCCCTAATGTCATGTAATTTTCTGGCATTAATACACTTTATCATTGTCATAAGTATAAATGGCTCATTAAAACCAGGAGGGAATACAATACTTTTATGGATTTCTGCTCTCATGTTAATGCTGTTTTCTTTCCTCATGAGTAATCTCTTGATGGCTTCTGTCTCCGCAGAACAGAGACAACTACATCCGTTCCTGCAGATTGCTCCCTGACGGCCGCACCCTGATTGTTGGTGGGGAAGCCAGCACGTTATCCATTTGGGACCTGGCAGCTCCAACACCCCGCATCAAAGCAGAGCTGACGTCTTCTGCTCCAGCTTGCTATGCCCTAGCTATCAGCCCTGATTCCAAGGTCTGCTTCTCTTGCTGTAGCGATGGCAACATTGCAGTGTGGGATCTGCATAACCAGACTTTAGTAAGGTAGGTCAACCAAATTGGATCATCAGGTTGTGAAGAATTATTTAGACACAGCCGTATGTGCATTTTGCATATAAATTCCGTTTTCTCCACGCATGGATGCTTCCAGTATTTTCGTTGTTCGTCAATAGCCATGGTAATACCTTGACAAAAGTCTGTATGATTATTTATAGGTTTTGAGAGTTTCATAGTTCCAAGCCTTTTGAGCAGCCCATAACTGTAATTCCCTAAATATCAGCTAATGTCAACACTGCTGAAGATTGCTTGAACAGATTATTGTCTATGTTTCCATGCAGTGTACTGCCCTGACTCTTTAGTCAGAGGTCCGGCAAATATGTCTTGGGTAAAGGTATGTGCAAATTACTGCATTGCAGACTTAGCCTGTTAGAAGTATGGGTCGCTGCTCAATGCTAGAATACAGTAAGTTAAGAGCTGGTCACACAGAGCTTCTCTGTGCACTGCACCGTGTGTATGTTGTTACATGTAATATCAGTGTTGTATATAAAGTCAAATTTTACTTCCTGATGTTCCCATTTAGACTTTTTGTTGTTTGAACTTCAGTGACCTGCACATTTTTCTTAAACTGAGGTAATTTTGCTGATTGTGCTACAGTCCTCTGTGGGGGGAATCAGTATTTTGAGTAGTGGGTATCACACAGGCAGCAGCAAAGATTTGCAGAGTATCTGACTCCTAAAGTGTTCTTTTTGAAATCAAATTAGCGCTTGGCTGTCTGGCCTGATTACATCATCAATTCACCATAAAACTCACATGATTGTCCCAGAGTTTATATTAATCTGGGATTGCTATTGGAATCTAAGTTACAACTCGGGGATTGAAAGAGAAAGAAGGTATTGTATACTTGCTCAGAACTGACTTTTCAGTATGAGCACATGCTGATCTTCTATCAATATTTTCAGGCAATTTCAGGGCCACACAGATGGAGCAAGCTGTATTGACATTTCTAATGATGGCACCAAACTATGGACAGGCGGCCTGGACAATACAGTCAGATCCTGGGATCTCAGAGAAGGGAGACAGCTACAGCAACATGACTTCACATCACAGGTTCAGTCTCAGAACCTTTGGCATGTTAACAAAATTTTCTCATGTTTTTTTAAAACAAACAAGCACTTCTGTTAATTGTTTTTTCTCCTTTATAAGCAAAAAAAGCAGGCTCAAAGAGGAAGTCCAAAGAATTTTTCACTTAGTCTCACACTCTTTTTTTTTTTCTTTTTTTTTTTTTTCTTTTCAATGTGGCAGCTAAATGTCTATCTGGATTATGACTTTGACAGATTAGTAACTCTCCCATGAGAGTAACGGAGAATCCATTTTATAAAACAAGTGCCAGATTAAAGTGTCCTTCTCTGCAATCTATTCCCATTTCTGTAGATTCAAGTTTAAAAATATTTTATGAAAATATTTTTAAGCGCTGTCAGATAAGCTTGGACATTAACTTTTATAGTTTGATTCAGTACTTCACTATTCAGTTTTAATAGCATTTAATAGCATAGTTGCAGCTGTGTTTGCATGAGCTAATTTATCTTGATTACTGTAGTAATTGGATTATCATGTTTTTAAAACTGCAGTAGACCAAAAATGTGAGTTTGCATAGTGCTAACAGTGTAGCAAGGGTCAGTTTTGAATACCTCAAGCTCATTCCTTTACTGATTTAAGCATGTGCTGTGCTAATTACAGATCTTCTCACTGGGCTATTGTCCAACTGGTGAGTGGTTGGCAGTAGGAATGGAGAACAGCAATGTCGAGGTGCTGCATGTTACTAAGCCAGACAAGTATCAGCTGCATCTTCATGAGAGCTGTGTGTTGTCACTCAAGTTTGCTCACTGTGGTAAGCAAATCTTTCTATATCAGTATTTTCCTTCCTGAAAAATTAATTCAAAGTTGCCTTTAAATAAAGGTGCAATATAGTTATTTAACTATGGGGTATGATTAAAAATTAAGTATTAAATTTAAATATTAAGGTTATTTTAAAAACTCTATATGACTGCTTTTTTCTGCTTATTTTGTGATGGAACATCATAATGCAACCAGATGAAAATGTTAATTTTCTTTGGATATGTGTGAATGCATTGTTGTTATGATCATCTGTTTGTTGAGATATATTCCTTGAAAACAAAACGCAGCAATAACATTTAAACAATCTGTTGCAGGCAAATGGTTTGTAAGCACTGGAAAAGATAATCTTCTTAATGCTTGGAGAACACCTTATGGAGCCAGTATATTCCAGGTAATAATCTCCTAAAAGTTATTTTCCACATACATTACAGTGCAGTAGGGCTGCACATCTCAGGGTCTGTCTGTAGCCTAAGGAATTCTCGGGTGGAAATGCGACTAATTGCTGTAGTCCTTAAAGAGTTTGTAATTAGAGAAAGAAATGCTTTTGTCCTTTCTAATATTTCACTAATTCAGCTCATACAGTAAAGTAGTCCTTCAATGCAAAATTGTTTTTAACACACTTCTTTCTCACCTTCTTTACATAGTGGTGGAATACAGTACCCAAGCCATGTCATTAGGTGAACATTCACTGAAGGTCCAAAATTTAGCTAAAGCAGTGGAAGTCATATTCAGCATGTGTATTTTTCTTGCATGAGTTGTGTTGATAGATTGAACCAGCAGACTCCTGAACTGAAAATTGAATCAATAGGAAGGGCCCCCCTGAAGTGTAACTGGAAGTTGTAACTCATCTATAGTCCCTCTGTGCCCAGTTTTAATGGCATTTTAGTGCCACTAGAGAAAAGTGGGATTTTTGGCATGTCCTTCCATTTTTTCACCTGCAGGCACCTCTCTTTAGGTTGGGAATTTTTAAATTAAATTAACTGTTTAACTGGTTCTAGTTTGAATGGTCAGGTCTTGTGTACTGATGCCTGCCACGTCTCCACTTTTGGCTACAGTGCAGTTTACCTTGACATGAGAAAGGTATGGTCTAAGTTTTCTTAGTAGAGGCTTTTCAGTTAATGAACCATCCCCCACAGACAGCCCAAATGATCCTAACAAGAGCACAGCCCCCCTAAAAGTGATGTTAAAAACTCCAGTACAGTTTTCTTAATGAGGGATAGGTAAGGAAACTTCAGTGTGGTGCAACAGAGGTGTCTTTCCCAAATCACAGCATGATTGGGAAGTGTTTAGCTCTCGTGGTAACAGGCAGAAAATGATACATTATGTAAAGAAACATATATTATGTAAAGAAACATGCACTGAAACAGCAAAGTAGATGTGACAATACATACACATCACCTTAGAATATGTGTTAGACTGAAAAGCCGAAGGATACAGAGCTATGGCAACCTGCTCTATCTTGTGCTCCATCCAGCTCCTATACACTTCTTATGTATCCTATTCCACCACAGTGTCTTTTCCTATTTGCATCCTTTGTGATAATGTAAATTCCTTTGTGCAAAGCTTTTGCCTGCTGTGTTGGGCAAGTAGTGAGAGGAGATACAGTTGCTTTTGTGGAGTCTCTTTGTTTCATACCAGTGGGTAGGTAGGCCTTTTAGTGTTTCTCTGTGTGAATTTCTTGTTTGCAACAAAAGGAGTGGGAAGAAGGTGGGTTTTCATTCATTTTTATGCAAATCCAATGCATAAAATATTGATAAATGGCCATTCCTTGTAAAGTATCTAGAAAGGACTACTTCTGTTTGTTTGATTGATAGATTACCTCTAGGTCCATAATATTCACTTCCCTTTCTACTGCTGCTTTATTGTACAGTAGATCTTTCTGTGGAACAAAAGTCTTCTAAAAAAATTTGCCACTATGGTACTGATACGTAAATGAGCTTTTCGTGTATTCCCTGTCTATAAATTCTTCCAATTAATCTTCAAGCCCTTCAGGACTGAAGGATTGGAGAGATGTAATTTTCTTTTTCTTTTTTCTTGTAGTCCAAAGAATCCTCATCTGTGCTTAGCTGTGATATCTCTGTGGATGACAAATACATTGTCACTGGCTCTGGGGACAAGAAAGCTACAGTCTATGAAGTTATTTATTAGAGACAAATCTGAATGCAGACAGAACTCCTTCTCCTAGCACTTTGCTGTATATTCCTTTTTTTTTTTTTTTTTTTTTCTTTCTAAAATGAAAACTTAAATGCTCATCACAGTTGTGGAATTTATTTTTACCTTCTTAACTTGCTATTGATTTGTGAATGTTCATTAAGAACTTGTGATACCAAATTGTCAGATATCTATTTGGACAAAGATGGAATAAGCATACTTAATGGTCACCTTGACTCTTTAATTATGTATTATAGCTGTAATGTATTTATTTTGTTTAAAGAAGGCTTTCTAACAATGAACTGACTAAATAAAGCTGTCTGGCCCGGCTTTAGTTTGAAAGATGCATTATATACTTGTGTTTTTGCAGGTGGATAAATTGGGGATCTTGGAGAAGGATGTTCAGGAGATAGTTAAAATTACACTAAATAGACTTGTAGTTTCTATTTAAAAAAATAAACTTTGTTATATTTTTTAGTCCTGTTCTTGGATGAGACCTCTAAGTGTTATTACAGTATAATTATTTGGTGGGAAGATGCTGTATCTTAACTATTTTAGACAGTCTTGGAAACTTAGGAAATTGCAAACTGTAGCCAGTGATCTACATGCCTGTGATGAATGGCAAATTCAGTTCACATCTAAATTAAATTCACTTTAAGTAAGAATGTGCTAATTTATATATTTGCAATGTTAATATAGCATCTTGTGTACAGATTTGTTCTCAATGCTTTTCTGTTGATAAACATAAAGCATTTTGGTGTCAAGCTAGGTTTTTTAATATAAACACCTCTCTTTGTTATATTGTAGAGAGTACAATAAGTTGCCTCAAAGAATCACCTTTGTTACTTCTGGAAACTTTTGCAATGTTTCCTTGAAAATGGGGATATGTGTCTTTGGGCAATTTTTCAATTACAAGAGATTATGAAAAATATTTGATATGTTCTTTGGAAACTGCACTGAAATGGATGCCTACCAATATACAAACTACAAAAGCAATGACCTCTGAGGTAGGATTTACAAGAGTACTCATTCCGACATACAAAAAGGAATGGATTCTCATTGGGATGAGGACTTGCTTTGTTCGCCAGCAGTTCAATCCATGTCTTGATTGGATGTCCCTAAAACGGACGCAGACTGAGCCATTGTGCCAGAGACAACGTGATATCTTTTTATGTTGTTGTTGTTGCTGTTAAACTATGATCTGTGACTTTTTTTTTTGAATGCTTTAAAAAAAAATCTTTAAGTCTGTGGATCTGCTGATGTACAGTGCCTTTGCTGCTATGGATCAAAATCAAGAGACCCGTGTAGATAAATCTTATTGTATAAGTAGAAAATTACTTAATTTCATACTAGAAATGGATTGATGCTGCAAGTTAAAATGGACTGTTTATTGAAGTTCCAAATGTGGTAGCAAAAAATGGTGTCTTAAGTGCTTAGTGTTTGATGTCATTAACAGTTTCGTAAAACTCTACATTGTAGAAAGATTTTGATACTAAACTGTGTCATTGTACATAGTTCTAATGCATTGTATTGACCACCAGTACTTCTATAATGGTAGATTATTGTTTGTGCATTCAGACTTTTAAGCATTAAACATAAGTAACTTCTAAGATGCATTTTTCTTCTTTTACCCCCCCTACCTCATCATCATGTGTGTAATAATCTCAGCCACGCATGCAGCTGTTCATTCACAGAGCATACCACTACAGATGCTTTGTGGTTTTGCCACTGAGACACAACACAGAATTTCAGCTGAGGTAGTGAAATCAATGAATTTCTCAAGTTACCTGACAGCACTGATTCTGAACATTTGAAGGCATCAGACTTATGCTATGTCACCTAGGAGTTTGCCCCTTTCCAGTTGTGTAGTATTCCATCTGACATATCCACATTATCCTGTACTTTATGAGAGAGTGAAATTGAGGACCATTACTGCTCACATGCCTAGTGGAGTATGTGGAGCTCAGCAGGATTTGGGGAGGGTATTGCACTGCAGTGTCACACCAGGGTTTCCTCATCCAGACCTAAAGTCTGTTAATGCTCACAGACAGGCTTCTCTCACTGGTGTTTGGGTTTAGATAAGGATTTAGCCCAGCTTCCATGAAGTTAATAAGCACAAATTAAAGTGAACTAGGACAAATTAATTTATGTACTGTTGGGAGGTGTGGGGGAGAGAGGAGTTACATTGTCTGTAACAGGAGAAAAGGAAATGGAAAAAATCCAAGGGAAAATTGAAATTAAATCCTTGTTCCATAACCCATTTCTGAAAAGTGATGCTGTGTATGGTGGAAATCCCCAAACATGCAAGCCTGTCGTGCTTGTGATGTGCCAGCCTGTGGTGACTTGAGTACGTGAACCCAAGCTTAGAAATGTTTTGGGTTTTCTTGAAATGTCAGAACAAGGCTTAAGTTGGTGAAGTCATTTGCTTCTTCTCTGAGTGATTAGGTAATACTTGTTGATGGAGGAGAGTGTACAGGCAAGTTTCCCTCAGAGCTATCGGTTTCCTTGGAGTTATAAGTGAGGAGTTTTCCACATGTCCCCCAGAAAAATGTAATGTTTCACTTGTACTGAGGTTCTGTGCTGCTTAATACAATAATGCTCCCTAAAAGTAAACACGGTACAGATACCTTCTGTTAACATTCTTATCTGAAGAAACATAATTTACTGGTTATAAACGTATTGGAGACACCTTATCTTTTCAAAGTCATTAAAAAATTTAAAAGGCTAGGGTGTACACTACTTACTAATTAAAGAGAAACCAACTACTTAATATTTGCAGAGGATGTTATATTTTTTATGTAGTAGTTCAGGCATGAGATTACTTAAAACATCTAAGATACAGCAGTCCTTTAAAAAGAATAAAACATTGCATACACCTGAATTTTTAACAGAGCTAGTTTTGACAGCAAAGTAATTTACTTCTGAAGCAGCCTGCCATATATCTACTTACTAATGTTTGTATTGATGTCTTGTAAACAGTGTAGGAATTCAATGCTTTAATCCAGGATGACTTCAGTTAAAATGTGTAATCATCCTGATTTTTTCCCCTTCAGAGCTGAGTGCAAGTGAGAGATGGTGCAGAGCTACTTTCTGGTTTTCAGCTGTGCATACATAAGGTCACCTTCCTTTTTCGTTCATTAGTTTTGCTTGCCACTGCACAAAACAATTTTGTGTAAAGTGTTTTGTTGCAGATGTGGTTTTTGCCACAAACTTATGGCAAACATACTCCAAGTTCAAGATACAACCAGTACTTTCTCTCTATTCTTCCCCTCTCAAATCTTATTTTGTCTAGTGATTGATTAGGAAAGACATTTCTTTTTAATTTTTATCTTTTCTGATTAGCCAGTGTGAGTGCATTTAAAGGGAACGCTTCCCATTAAACCAGTATTTTCCAAAGATACGTGATTTTAAATTATATTTCTCCTGTTTGTTTTTAGCCAAAAGTGATTTATTTCTCCTGTTTCTTAAACTACTCTCATTACATAAAAAGAAAATAAGATTTACTTTACCAGCCATGATTTTCATGTATGGTGGATTTTAAGTCTGTACTGGAATAGTTCAAATTGGATTTTGTCTATTGCTTTAACTCTGGCACCTGAAGCACATAAAAAATTCCTTCTTCCTGAGATGTTGATAGGTGTGTGGGAGAAACAGAAAGGCAGCTATGCAGGTCTGCATATGCCTGGACTATATTCTACAAAAACATGCTAGGTCCTTGGCACAAATAAATGCTTCTTTAGTTCAGACAACAATGCCTACACATGGCCTACACAGATAAAAATCTAGCTCAGCGCAATAATCACAGGGGACCAAATCAACCCATTCAGACTGAGTTGGTTTTTAGTTGTTTCTTTTTGGTGGGCGAGTGGCTTAATTTGAAGGAGGGTGTTTGCTTGTTGTTTTGTTTGATGCAGTTTGATCCTTTGAGCCTTTTCTGTTTTATTACTACTGTATTTATTTCTGATCATCCCAACTGAAATCCTGATGTGACTAGCTTCTGCTCAAGGATTTGTGTTGTGAAAGAAAATTAAAACAAATTAAAATTAAAGTAAAATTAAAATTAAAAAAAAAAACACACTCCTGTTTCTGTATGTTCAGGAGTCAGGAAACAAAAGTAGAAACTTGGGTTGCGCTGTTTCTCATTTGCATTGAATATACTACATCTTTGTGACACCAAATTAACACTGCTTTCAGGAATACAAAACCACTTTAGAACATCAAGTATGGCTACTGAGAAAAATGTCGCTTTGAATTTTTCAGTGTAAATGCGCTCTGAATAGCTCATCCAAAGAGCTGCTCTTACATGGGGTATGTGGGAGGGTAGTTGCCATTAGTACTGGAGAACTTTTCTGATACTAATGTTTTGCAGTGACCACAGTGGTGTTGGAGAGGGTTGAGCAGTTTGGGCTTGATGTATAGCCAGCAAGTTCTGCCATATATTTACGAGAATCCCCTTCCCAGACGTAGCAGGAGATGTATCCTGGAGTAGTGTGCTGTAGAAGATCATCTCTGACAAGCTCTTAAATAATGCACCTGCCACGTCTGCTTTTGAACCAAGAGTTACTGAACATAGCCCTTGAGATTTCATGTTTCTTCCAGTATTTGGACTACAGCATTTCTACCACACAGCAAGAAATTTTTATGTCAAAACCAATAAATGTTCTTACTCTTACCAAATGATTTTCTGTCCCAGTTACAAGGAAACAGTATTATAGTGTCTTTTTTTATTATTAAAAATGGTGTAGTCTGACATTTACAACATGTCCATAAAACTGCCATGGAGTGCAAAGAAGCTCTTCTGTGGGGTCACTTTGACCCACGTGGTTATGTTCTAAAATGTAGCAGAAATAAATTTTCCCTTGTTTTGGGAGGGATTAACCTAGGATGTTACATACATAGTGTACAAATTAAGGGAGGGACTGTCTAGTAGTTACTTCTGCATCTGTGGTTTGGACTTAGCTGCTTGCTCCAAAAAGCTAAAATGCAACTGAAGGGTAAAATCAGTAAGTACAAATATTTAAGGATTTAAAAAAAAATTCTGCTGTTCTACAGTAATTATATTGACCCAAACTGTCTTTTAATGTCATATCAAGGTAAGCATCTGTATTACACCTTCTTTTGATATTCAAATAAAAGAAGGGGTGGAGGAATTTTAAGCTAATCTTTACCTTTCAATCAAATCTGTCTCTAAAAAATACCCCAGTGCTAGTGCTTGAAGAAGAAATTTTCTTGGGTTTATTGTCATTCTTGAAGAATTTTATAACAAGTGTGCTGTAGCATAATCCACAATAATGCCATAAATGATAATAGGTGATACTGCTGCTATTAGAAGTTAGGATTTAGACAGTGCTATTAACATAGGGGGGAAAAAGTTTGATTTGCTGGTCAAAGGTGTTATCTCATCTCCTGAGCAAAAGCAATATGGAATTTTAGCTGTATATTTTAATGCGTTTGGACGTCTCTCCAGGATGTCTTAGGGGTTCAACTTCAAGGGGTTTCAGCAATTCTGTCTTTATTTTTTTATACTGTAATTTAGAATGCATTTGATGAAAAAATGCTAATTAAGCACAACTCTGATCCCAGGACCATGGGCAAGAGGTGGTAAATGGAATGGGTTGCGCTGCTTTTGATTCCAGCTTGTGCTGCCTGACATGCACTGCCTGACATCTAGTGAAATGATTTGCATGAGCCCTGTGTAAAGTGTTTTTACGTTCTTCTCCACGAAAGGCATTATCTAAAGGCTAGCTATCCGTTATTTTGAAAAATTTGTCACAGCTGTATTGAAATATAGGGAGACATTTTCTGTTGGGAAAAGAACAAGGAGGACCTCTGGGGAATCAAGCATTTCAACTCCTTATCAAGCACTGTAAATGTGCAAATGAGGTAGTCGCACTGCTGTTATAAACTGTCAGTCTTCTGCTAGAGTGGGGAGAAAAAAATCCTAAAATATATGATATAGAGATAATAGACTGTCTTGTGTTTCAGCATGGCTTTAAGGTATTAGGTATGAAGTCCAATTTGCACTCATTTTAGAATAAATAAACATGAATTCTCTTGTGATATTAATGATTGCATGGCTGGCCACCTAACAGAGAAATAGAGACTGAAAGAATGAGAGTAGTTACGAGGCTTTCTCCTCTCCAATGCTTGAAGCAATATTACCCAAAAAAGATCTGTTCATTTTATAATCTCATGTGAGCAGTGATGTTAATATTTCAATGAAAATATTTTTTCCACAGCAATATTAATGTCATCATCCCATTTACCTATGCACACGTCTTTGCCTGAATAAAAAAATTCCCACCTCCATTGCAAATTAGCTTATTTCATCCAAGCTTTTAAGAAATAATCAGAATAGCTTCTCCACAGTTTTATCAGTTTTAGAGTCACATCAGTTTTAGAGTTTTTTGCAGGTTGTGTGTGACTCCACTGATATATTCTCACTTTTTCCTCCCCCACTGAGAACCTTGCTGAAGCTGGTGTGCAGTGGTCCAAAGATGCTCTTGCTTGTAGCTTGGTCTTGATCTCAGGGGTTGCTCAGTGAGTGGGAATGGGAAGCATTCACAGGATTTTGCTGGCTTTAACAACTGCTGTGACAGCTGTTGCAGACTCACTTATGCCTCCTCCTTCCTCTGAGCAGTCTTAAATAAAGAGATGCAGCAGAAGCAGTCCTCTGTGCAGCTGACCCTTCTGCTTTACCATGTTTCACAGGTGCTCATCATCTGGAAATGACAGAGGAGGAGAAGGAACTAGGAGTCCTAGGTAGGCTCAGTGTGCCAGTGGGAGACAGCCATGAAAAAGACAAATGTGATACAAGATGTGTCTGGAGAGGCATTTGCTGCAGAAATAGGGAAGTATTGCTGCCATTATACAAGGCACTGGTGAGACCTTGCCTAGAATTGTGAGTACAAACCTGGTCACCCGTGTTCAAAAATCTTAATTGAAAATGGGACAGATAGGGAGAAGGGCGTACCCTACTGGGCAGACTGGAAAAACAAGGGGATGGAGAACGTGTTCTGTAAGAAAAGCCTACATCCTTTTAATCTTACAAGGTGGAAGACCAAGAGCAGGTACTAATGGCATCTAAAAATGCTTAAAATGTCTATTCATCAAGGGCCGTGGTATTACAACTGAAAGATAAAGTTAGCACAAAAAACCAAGTGAGGAAAACAGTGTAACCTGGAATTAAAGAGGTTCTGTTAAGAGTGGGAGACCCTGCAATGGCTTTCCAATATAGAGACAGCCAAGAAAAAGCAGATTGCTTTTAAGGCAGAGCATGAAGGAGTTATGAAGATGTGTGTGTGATTGCAGGATATTGGCATCCATAGCTCATAGGTCTTTTCCAGTCCTTTTTTACATGCTTGATCTTCATATAAAAAGAATGTATAATCATAGCGGAATGAAGGGGTGTTTATTTTGGAAAGAAGTTTGGTGGGTGAAAAGAGTGGGAGAGAAGGGCTGTCAAAGAGAAAACACTCAACTTAGAGCGTTTCTCTCCAGCTGAAAAACGAACAGTTCTCCCTAGGTCTATTTATTATGACACTGCTTATCTAACAATAATAGTAAAAAAGAAAACTACACATAATTCAAGCTCCTAATGCAGTGTTCTCCAGCCAACTTAGATTCACTGATTTGTACTCCATCAGCCCAGACAGATGATCTGGTTTCTCTTAAAAGTCAAAAGTGTTTGGATTTTGAGCTTGGAGATTCAGCAGATGCTTTTCCTCCACGTCTGTTGCGGTTTGTGTCCATAGCACTTGGGTTCAGTGGAGTGTCCCAGACTGCAGCTGTGTGGACTGATAGCTGTAAACTGCTCATAATAACCTCAAGGGAAGAGAGGGAAGATGATCTTGGCTACACAGGAGGGAGGCAAGATAATTACAGCTTGGCATAGTCAGTCGTACTGACTGCTGCTGTGCACTGCTGTGAGAGATGTGGCTTGAGGACAAGGATTGCCAAGGATTCCCTCGCTTACTGTGTCAGGAAGCACAGGGGAAAATGGTATTAAAAGCCAAATTGTTCTATGTGAAACATGGGCAGCATTCTCCCATCAGGCTGAATTTTACTAGCCTTGGCCTCTAGACCAGGCATTCCTTTTCTTAATGCCTAGCAAAAGAAAAAATTTCTGATCTTTAGACAAGTGTTTATATACTTTATTCTGGGCATGTCTGCAGCTGGAAGAATGTGAACATGGGTGTACAGGCTTGATGGATCACTGTGGGAGTTGTTTCATAACAACTACCTATTTTCTTTTTATTTTTTTCCACCTTTTCCCCCTATTTTCAAACACAGTATTTTCTGAAGCTGGATTTCAGTCCACCAGAGAAATCATCGTTGATCATCCTGCATAGCTTTTCAAAGAACTTGTTTAATGTATCAATGTGCAATTGTAACAATGTGAGGAGGTTGTGAACTGAGTTTTCCCTGGCCTCACAACAGTTTCAAGTGTGAAGGAAAAAGTGTGCTGCAATTCAGAGTAGGTACCTAGAATGGTACTCAGCTGGAATGTAGCAGGTTGGTAAAGGAACACATAGAAGAAATGCAACAAATGACTGCCTGAATTTTGGCTGCAGAAAACTGTGACAAGGCTGTCATAATAGAAAAAAAAAAAAGCCAAACAAACCCTTAGCAATTCAAAAGACAATTTTCTGTTTTCCTGCACTTCGAATTCATCGTGATTGTCATCTGTTTTCCAAGCCCCTTGTTCACACTGTGGAAGTTGGATTTCTTGAGAAGAAAGGACATGAAATTACCATGGAGCATTTAGGTTGTCTTGTTATCCTTTACTGAAATTTTGAGCCACCTTGGTGGCACTGAAATATTTGAGACTTACAGAGCATACATCTTTTCTGCCTGGCAGTCCTAACTGTCTGGGTACAGACTGACTCTAACTTCAGGGACGTAACTGTATGGTTTTCATATGATCTTTTGATCTTTTCTCACTGCATCTCTCCTGTAGTTTTATGACTTACAGGGGCATTCCCATGACTGTTGTAATGGCATGAGAGGCAATGAAATCTGATTCACACTAAAGCATCTAGAATAGGCTGTAAAATAGGAGAAATTTTGAGTCCTTACAAGGGTTTTTTTTCTCAGACACCTCCACATCATTTGATATGAGCCCTTTCTATAATGCAGCATCCATCTCTGGGCTCCCCAGCACAGGAAGGACATCAACCTGTTGGAGTGAGTCCAGAGGAGGTACCCATAATGATCAGAGGGATGGAGCAACTCTCCTATGAGGAAAGACTAAGAGAATCAGGCTTATTCAGCCCTGAAACAAGAAGATTCTGGGGAGATCCTATAGCAGCCTAGTGGTACCTGAAGGCAGCCTGCAAGAAAGACAGAGAGAGACTCTTTACAAGAGCATGTAGTGATGGGATAAGGGACAATGGTTTCAAACTGAAAGAGGGTAGGTTTAGATTAGATTTTAGGGAAAAAATAACCTTTACTATGAGGGTGGTGAGGCCAGCATAGATTGTCCAGAGAAATTCTGGAGGTTCCCTTCCTGGAAATGTTTAAGCCCTGGAATAGTAGCCACACTATAACTCGCCCCTGAATGCAAGAGTAACTGAGGTTCTTGTTAATAGATCTTTTGGGGCAGAGTAGCAAGAGACAACACTGAATGACTAGTGCTTTTAGAGAGACAGACAGACAGACAGACAGACAGACAGAGATAGAAATAGATATGTCAGGTTTCTTTTAGAACAATTTAGTTGCAATTGAAAGGAACTATGTAGACATTTTGGTTATTGTCTATAGAAATGCAACAATACAAAAAGTAGAGAGATATCACTTCAGAAATATAGAAGGAAAAGAGAAAAAGAAAAGAGAAGAGTAGATAACAGAGAGGAAAGATATCACCACCCATGGATCCAGGCATGAGACTTAATTGTTGTAATTTAGATGACCCTTGGTCCAAGTGATGGTCTCAGTCTAGATCCGTCAGGGCTTGGGGAAGCCCATACATTGTGCAGCGGGTTTTATACCAGGTTCACGTACCAGGTTCAGGTGGGAACATCCTGGTACTTCCCCTGGGGGGAGACAGTTACATTCTCTGATGTCACACTGTAGGTCATGAGCAGTCCTCTGGTCAAAGGCCCCAGAAATTACTCTGGGAATGCTTCCAGGGTCTTTGATGGCTTATGACCCCCTTCTAAGACATGACTGCTACCTCTCACTGCATAGTTGAGCCAGTTATAACCCCTCAGAAGGGATGAATACCCTCAGGCCTGTGTGTGAATGCGAATGACCTGACATCTCGGGGATTTTTACACCTGAGCCAGTTGTGTAAAGAGAGAAATTAGCATAATAAAAAACATTATCCCACTTTGCAGGATCTGCTTCTTACCAGCCTTCTCCCCTATCTGGCTCAAAGCCCAGCTTGTTGTTAAACAGAAGTCATTTTGTTGTGCTCATCCTCTGGTTGTGGGTGTGCACCCCTCGGCACTGGGGCTGTTGTAGACCAGATGTTTCACCACACACACACACAAAAACTCACCTCCTCCACTCCCACTGCTTTTGCAAATGGCTGGTTTTGTTGAGTCATTAACGTTTCAGTCTCAGTCCAGGCTGGATGGGGCAGCTCTGAGTGACCTGCTCGAGGGGAAGGTATCCTTGTCCACAGATGGAGACTTTGAACTGGATGATCTTTGACGTCTGTTCCAATCCAAAACATTCTATGTTTTGATGAGTCAATGATAGTCTCAGTGAATCTTTCAGGAAATAATTTTGTCTTTTATAGTGCTTCTTGACAATTCTTTTTCTATGAAAAAATGCCAAAAATGTTTTCTGTAGGCCCTTAGTTTCTTGGGACATCTTTCCATTGTGTTCAAAGTCTCTTAGCAGATTCGCAGTTTCTGGATTTCCTGTACTTGCAGCTCAGCAAAAAGAAGAAAACATTCATTATTGCTTTTTCTTTTTGTGTCAATTGAGCAACAAGTTATAAGACAGTTAATTTCCTTAAGAATGTTACTGAATTTGCTCAGAAGGTATCAGATTGAAGGTAAAGGAAAATATTTAATTTTTCTGCGTTTTACCCCAGATCTCTGCATGGAGCCCAGTGTTGGTTTGTGGCAAGATATTTCATAGGAAAAAAAAAAGTGTTTATGTTGCAGATTAGCTGTTTGACCTGCTCAGTCAGAGTGTGTATGCTTCATAGTCCCATTTACCAGCCTAACTGGATGAATCATTGTTTTTCTGTTCTTGGTCCTTTGTTTCATTTTGCAACCTTTCCTTGATAAATGGGAGGTTTTGTGCCCAAAGGAAAGTATCAAAGTGGGTGAAAGGACTAGAGGGCATGACTTAGGAGGAGTGGCTGAGGATACTAGAAGAGGATGCTGAGGAGTGACCTCAATGCTCTCACCACCTCTCCTGCTTGGGGAGTAGAGTGGTAAGGGCTGATCTCCTCCCTGTCCACATGCAAGGGAACGGCATAAACCTCATCCAGGGAAGTTCAGACTGGATATTCTGAAACAGTTTTTCACTGAGAGGGTGGTTTTCACTGGAGCAAGCCTCCCAGGGAAGTTGTCAGTCCCCAAGCCTGTGAGTTTTCAGGGAGTTTTTGGACAACACCCTCAGATACAAAGTTTAATTTTTAGGTTGCCCTATGAGGAGTAAAGAGTTGAACTTCAAGAACCTCAGGGTCCCTTCTGACCCATAAGAGTCTCTGATTATGAATTACAAATGGTTAAAAACATTAAAAAAAAAAAAAAAAAAAGAGTCAAATAAATAAAGAAAACCTCCAAACAAACCAAAAGTTCATTTAAAAAGTGTTTTTCCTTCATGGACAATCTAAGATAATTGGTACTAATTAACTTTTCAAATTGAAATTTACGTTTTAGGTTACTTTTTATCTGAAAACTCTCTCATGACTCAGAACTCTGGTTCGGCTGAAATTATGAGCTCCCTTCCTGCATAAGAATACCTTGGGCATGGCCATAGGTGAAGTGGGCAGCTCGTGTTCAGTCCCCTGCTCTTCTGGGCTCAGAGCAAGCACTTGTGTGCTGGCTGTTGCCAACATTGCAGGCTATTGACCCTAGCCATTAGATGCATATCTGTGTGTCTGTGTCTCCTATCTTGTTTTCTTGGTTGCAGCCTATTTGGATACAGGATTGCCTTTTCTTCGGTGTGTACAGTGACTGAGCCTCTCTGAGATCTTTGCACTTTACTGAAATACAAAGAAAGTTGTGTCCTTGTTTCTGATCCTAGAGCTCAATTGAACTGTGGGCCCAAAGGAAACTCTGAACAAAACTCCAATTTTCACTCTGTTTTACAGTTAACTGTTTTAATAAATTTTCACATCAATCCATTATGGTGAGTCTGGGACCTTTTTTGTTTTCTTGGGAATTAGGAGGCATAATATCAACTCCTATTCTGGCCAAGATAGAAGACTTTAAAAGCCTGTTAGGTGTTCTTTTCTGTTACATTCTATATGCCTACAACACTGACTTCATTTGGAGTATCGCAGTATTGTTCTTTTCTGTAATGGCTAGCAGATCTGTTTTTCCACAGTGGCTCCTAATCCAGCATTTTGATACTGTACTCCATTGAAATCTACGGAAATTATTGTACGATGCTACTCTAACTTAGTTTTTATCCCTTGTTAAAACATAGTTGATAAATATGCTTCTCTGTGAGACATTTTGTTATCTATGGATTAGAAGTGGGAGTGTAACTATTATGCTTTACTTAGGGATTAATTTATAACCTACCTGACGTTTATTCTGTGAAAGATTACATAAAGGACAGAAACATATTTTTAACACATCTGCTTCAGGAAATTTGAGATCAAAACACAGCCTAGTGTGAAAACCTGACACACCTGTAGATATTCCAGAACCCAGAATGCTTGCACGTTTTGTCTCATTATGCAGAATCATGTATAAAACGAGGAACCTCCTGAGGGATATCATAATGACTGCCAGTTGGTGTTTGCTGTGCACTGTGATGTTACTCTTGGAAGTATGAGTCTCTTAGGACGACTACACGTAACAGGGGGGCTTGTAGTAGTTTCCTAGGCAGACCAGAATTTTAAAACAGTAAGCTTATTCTGAGCCTCTAAATGTCTTTCTAATGAATAGATTATCACAACTGGAGTCTCATTTCTCCTTTTCTGAACCCAGATTCTGGATGGGTGAACTTTGACAAAAGACTGCATTGCAGCTGAAACCCTTCTCCAGGCATTGTTATGTAAATAAGCGGCATAGAGCAAGCGTGTAACTGTGCCTCTCTTTTGAGTGCATCCTTGCTCATCAGCTATAACAACAGGTGGTAGTAGTTATGGAAGTCTGGTTGTTGTATAATATTTGGAATCCTATATATTTTCTGTTCTGTCAGATAAATGCAGTATTTTATGTGAATGGAGATAGTTAATGGTATTTGATAAGTCCTAGACGGAAGATGTTTCCAGTACGTTACACCACTATCTTTGCACTTCTATTTCAAGACCTACTTTATATGAAACTGGTAAGAATATATTTGCTTTTATTATTGATATTGTTTATATAAGGATTTGAGACAAAAATGGTGTCATCAGGGTAAATATTGTGCAAAAACTGAAGGAAAGCACAGAGATTTGCTAGAAACAGTGTTTTTCAAGGTCCCCTGTTACTAAAGAATTTTGAACAGCCTTTTAGGAAAATCTGAGACTGTTTACATAAAAACATTTCAAACTCTTCCTCTGTTATAAAAAATGTGTGGTGACTAGGTACGTTAATGTTTGCAGTAAACCTCTTTATCATGGTAAGATAAAAGAACTATTTACAAGTTTTTAAAGAATGTATTTAGTTCTCAGTAGATAAATATTTTTTCTCTAAAGAGAACTATACTTCTTGTGGTTGTTAAACCACTATCAGATGTGTAGAAGTGGTTAGCCTATTTAAATGTTTCACGTATCCAATGGTCCATTTGGTTGCATGCAGGCAAGCTACCAGAGGACTGTATGCATAAGCCAAATATTTTATCTTAAACAAGTAGAAAGCTATCATTTTCACTTGGAGACACCATATAGTATACAGTTTCCATTGTTTGTTACAATTATTTATGGCAAATTCTTTTTTAAAAATTGAATCATCACTAGGTCAAAAGATAATACCATTCAAGTAATTAAGGTAAAACATTTTCTTCTGTGTAAGCATCTTTAAATGTTGATGGATATTCAAATTTCAGCTCAAGCTGGTGCAAGATTGTATATGGGTAACTTAGGCATTAGCTTGAACATGTGTCCAACGGCTGAAGATCTGATGCTCTTTTGTTCTGAGAAGAAGTAACAAAATCCCAAAAACTGTCATATCTTTTTAAAGATGCAATCAATTTTAACCTGCCTCTCTCTTTGTTGCAGGGAATCTTATTTTCGCAAGCTTCCGCTGAGAATGGTACTTCCTCCTGGAAAGGAATGTTTTTGTTCTGCTTTGCTTTGCTTTGCTTAGTTTTCCACAGGGCATCACTTTTACTGAATAGTCACTCAGCAGTGTAGGCAGCTACCTGTAAAATAGGATGGTGGGCATAACTGTGAAGGTCTGCCTAAGACACTGGTGGGACCTCTCTGTAGCCTGTCAGAGTCCTGACACTGCGCTGTCATTTCACAGAATAACAGAATCACAGAATCACAGAATCTCAGAATATGCTGAGTTGTAAGGGACCCACAAGGATCATGGAGTTCAACTGCTGGCCCTGCACAGCACCATCCCCAAGAGTCACATCATGTGCCTGAGATTTATCCCAGGCAGAGCAGTCATGCTGCTGGCCAGGAAAACAGGGCTGAAATTTGTTCTTGTTGTTTTTCACTGCTGTGTGGTAAGATCAATGCAGTCCAAGTGACTGCTGGTGTACTTATACCTGCCTGGCCTTCCTCCACCTTGCAGCTTTCAAAAAATCTGGTACTTGATACTGAAGTAATCGACACTATAACTGTTCTCTACAAAACACTTTTGAAATAAAATATGAGCTAGATCTCTCAAGTTGGACTTTTTTACATAATATATAAAAAGTGACTATGTATAATAATACAGAAGATGTATTCACTCATTATGCTGTAATTCATTTGAAGGCCTATTGTGATGTGCCATTCTGTTTAATATCTTAACTTGCTCAACTGAAGCACAAAAGCAGGAGAGGTGTAATACAACCCTTCAGAGTGACAAAGGATGATATATTTTTCTTAAAGGGACAGACCTTTGATTTTCATCTGCTCTCACTGGGGCAAATTACCTTTTACTTCTATGTATATTTGCTTTGGCAGAAAGCCTCATGTTTAGAGCTAAGATTAGGGTGTACAGTTAGGCTTTGTAATTGCACTTTTAAAAAACTTTTCTTATATATCATTTCAACTAGTACCTCGGGTATGAAAATGCTTTTGAAAAGTGCCTTCTTTGAATTCTAACATGAATAATCAAAAAAAAACCCAAACCAAAAAAACCCCAAACACATAGCCCAACTTGTTTTCTTCTTCCTAGAAGAAAAAATGGTAGAAAACTGACTCTGAGCTTTGGTTCTTTTTAGAAACAAGGCAAATGTGAAGTATAGCTCCAGTGGGAAAGTTGATAATAAAAAATGCTTTTTCTCTTATGGATATGTTACTGAAATGAGTACTCAAAAATATCATCTATATATTAAGAAAATATGTATCTGGATATCCAAAGGTACAAACTTGAAGATAATACCTGGATGAAAAAAGTTATGTCTGCACTCTCCAGAAATAGGTGAATGTTTAGTTGCAGTCAAAAGCAAGAACAGATTCATAATTTTAAAAGTAAGTGTTGTTTAAGTTGAACAAGTTGTAAGACAAGAAACAATGTTTAAGATAATTCAGTGTGTATAACTGCCTGCCATGAAATACCTGAAATACAGACTACAGAAGGACCCTCACAGTTAAAGATTGAGCTCTTTGCTTAAGCCGAACAAGACTGGAATAGGATTATTGTGTTTATCTGCTCTTCTCTTTCTAATGTCCAAAGAAAACTGTTAGGTGGATGTGGATTTGAAATTGCCTTCCTCTGTTAAACATTCATTTTAAAAAATAAATAGTGCAGACAAATGTAAGTGAATGAAGGCCTCATTCAGTTGTTTCCTCCTGCACTATTGTAAACAGACATTTTTAGTAGGGTATTTTAATGTTTGGGAGTTTTGTGGTTATAGAAGTAGAGGAAGAAAAAGGGAAACATGAATAGTTCTTCTCTAACAGATTTTGCAGATATGTTCATTTCTTCAACAGGAGGAGAATTGATAAATGCAACTTATCTGATCTTGTTCCCTGAAAATTCCTGCCGATGGCCTTAAAGAGAGTTATTTGATAATTTTCTCAGCATTCCAGCATCTATTTATTGATTATAATATGGTGTTTTGTGCACTCACCAGGGAACTTAATCTGAAATGCTTTTAGTTCAAATCAAGAAACCCACAGAAACAGTAGAAGATTAAGAGCTAAGCCATGCAAAACCACACTTGTGGTACAAGAGTATGGGACTTAAAATAATTGAATTTGGGTGTTACTACACTTATTAAAAAATTGTATTTTATACAATTTCTTGTCCTTTTCTTATATTGGCACAACAAAGATCTAGCGATTGCTTGTGATGTGTGATTAGATGAGCTTGAGTGTTCATAATAAAATGCTGAGAAATCTTTCCAAAATATGGAGATGTGCTTAAGAAATCATATTGAAATCCTGGTAACATCTCTTCTCGAAACCTCAAGAGTAATAAGTCTATAGGACTCTTACCAGATGCTACCAAGCACTGGGTTATGTGTTGCAGCAGAAATCTGCCCAATGGAAGAATAATAAAAAAGTGCAAAAGGTATTTACTATTTCAATTTGCTCTTAATCACCACCAAAAGGATCTCTTTTACCCAGCTCAACTGCTACTGCATCACGAGTTTTTCTGCATTAAAAAAAATAAAAAAAAATTGAAATCTATTTCTTAATGTGGGTGTGAAAATCTCTCCCGCCTGTAGAGGCTGTTAGGGAAAATGCAATGTGAGAGCAAGAAGAGGCATTCCACCAGGAAGATGGACTGAGTGAGTGAGTACCTAACCCTCATGCCATTTGCTGCTTATTTCAAGGAGACCTTGAATTGTAAGAAGGCATTGGAGAAGGAGGATCATCTTGCAGCACTTTCAAGTTTCAAACGCTGCTGCTGACAGGTGTGCAAAATTTAGAGCAATGTATTACTGCATTTCATCCCTAATTTAGAGCTAGAACATGTTTCCAGGAATGCGCTGACTGTTGCAGAAACCACCAGTACAACGCTGAGAAAGCTTCTCTCAGTGAAAGAACCATATTAGAGAATAGCTCCTGCTATGGGCTTAAAATCAGTGCTGGCTGCCTGCCAAGGGCCAAATATTTTTGGCAGCTCAGGAAAATGATCCACAAAAGAAAGTCTGTTTCCACAAGAAAGACTAAGAATTGCCTCTGAAAATATATCCTGGTTGGTGGAAAACCAATTAAATACAGCCATTGAATCCTTTTAGTGTTTTGCTTTATTTTATTTTATTTGCATGGATTACATTAACAACATTTCAAAGTGTAAAAACTTTATTTTTTCTAGTATGAAATAATGAGATTCTTCAGACTTAGTGTATGTCACACACTGTTTATGCACTTCACATTGTGTAAAACCACTTACAATATTCTCTGGAAAAGAAATAAAGAAAACAGTCCTTTACCTGATCTTAGATACTTAGGAGTTTAATGATAATAGTAATCACTTATAAAAAATATTACTCTGTATAAGATTCAATTAAAATAAAGAACTTAGAGGGGATACTTTAAAAGGCACCCAGCCACCTCAGTTTCATCAGCTTACAATGGAAAATTTGACAGCTAGATTTTAGCTTGCTAAATTACACCGTGATTCTCTCCCTTGCTCCTTTTCCATGCCAGAGTAAAAGGGTGGATGACTTAGCTTGAGCATTTCAAACCTTTTGGGCCTTAAAGAACTGAAATAACCTAAGCTGGACAGAATTCTAGTGTGCCTTAAGGGGTTGACTTCATTCAGTGAATAGATTTCTTTATTCAGTATGATTGGGATTTGTTTTGGTGGTTGTTAGGTGGTTTGGTTTTTTGTTTTTTTTTTGGTTTTTTTTTGTTGTTGTTTGTTTGTTTCTTTGTTTGTTTTTCCCAGAGCTTAATGCTGCATTTCTGATTTACATTGTTGAATTTTTCTTGCAGTGTAGAAGAGAATTATTAGACTTTTACCAAAAAAATGAGAGACACTGACATTTCTTTCTTTGGAAAGCTGAGCTGCACCAGGCCAGTTGTGTAATCTGAAACCATGTTTTCATTAAAAGTTAGTAAGTGTTTTTAAAAGTTTATCAGGGCTGTCAAACAGGATGTATGACAGATACAGGCTGTATGTAGATAAATACAGCTGTATACTATTTTTGATGATACTCCAGTTTAGATAGCATAGACTATGGACTTCTCACACCAAAGAAGGATGAGAGTGCTTTGGGGCCACCTTATGCCGGGCACGTCCCCAGTATGTTGTGATTGACTAAAAGATTTTGATTTTGCCTTTTTTTTCTGATTACACATGTTCTTCAGTCTTTCTAATAGCTTGTTTGGTCTTTTTTTGCCCATTTGTAAAAGTCATCAAAGGTTTTTAAATACGAGTTGCTGATACGAGTTGTCTTTACCATCAAGATCTCGTTCATCCACATCATGTATGCAGTGGTATACTTTTGTTGCCTTGTGAGATCTATGTACAGATCTCTCTACCATGCAAGTCATACGTTTATGAAATGACTGTTTTTTTATCTCACTCTATCCCATTTCTCCCCCTGAATTTTTTGAAACTTCCAGGTTCCGTGGCTGGTTTCACTGTCAAAATCTGGTGCGTTTTGACAGTAGAAAGGCCACACAGCACTGGATATGCTGGCATCAGATGGGACTCACCTTTCTCAGTGAAGGAGGAGAGTCTTTGCTTGGGAACTAACACAGAATGTTGGCAGAGCTTCAAATTAGATGTGATGGCAGAGGTGGAAAATATCAGGCTTGTCCCTGGCAAGCTCTGGGATGACAGCCAAAGGTTAGAGGGACAGGGTGCTGCCAAGGGCCCTCAGCTGGTGTCTCAGTACTGAGCTGGCCACACTGGAGCACACCTACAGTCTTATGGAGATGAACCAGAGAGGTAAGAGAAGCCAATAGGGAAACTCCAGGGAAATATATGAAAGGACTTAAGGAGTGCTCCTCTGGGAAGGTGTCCTAGTTTCAGCTAGGGTAGAGTTAATTTCTTTTCAACAGCTGTTACAGTGCTGTGTTTTGAATGAAAATAGTATTGATAACACATTGATGTTTTGGTTTTTGCTAAATTGTATTATTCCTACTTCAAGGACTTTTTATTTCTTGTCTCATGCTCTGCCAGTAAGGAGGGATGCAAAAAATTGAGAGGGAGCATAGCAAAGGTGACCTGAACTGAGCAAAGGGATATTCCACATCATAGAACAACCTGCCCAGTTACTGGGGCGAGTTACCCAGAAGTGGTGGTCTGATATCAGGCAGCAGGTGGTGAGCAATAGTATTGTGCAACACTTATTTTCCCCTTCTTTTTAATCATACCCTGGGGGTACTGGTTAATGGTAGACTGAACACAAGCCAACAGTGTACCCACGTGGCCAAGAAGGCCAATGTCATCCTGGCCTGTATCAGCAATAATGTGTCTAGCAGGATGTGTTGGTTTTGTTTGGCCCAGTTTTTGCTAGTGGGGAGGGTCCACAAAATGGCTCCTGGGTGCAGTTTCTCGAAGCCTTCACCATATCCAGCAGAGCCAATCCCTGATGGCTCTGAAAATGATGGACATGTTGCTGACCAAGGCTGGGCCAATTAGAGATGTTGGTCACACCTCTGTGAAAACATATTTAAGAAGAGACCAAGGTGGGGGAGGGCATGCACTTATTTTGGCCAGAGGAGGAGGAGGAGGAGGTGGTGAGAATATGTGAGGGAAAACAACAACAATGCAGACACCAATGTCAGTGGAGAAGGTGGGGGAGGGGAAGCACCAGTCACCAGAGCCAAGAATCTTCTGCAGGCTGTGGTGAGGACCATGGTGTTATAGTTTCTTTTCCACTTTCTCGAGCCACACGTTGGGACGCCAATTATGTCAAGGATTGAGCCAGGGCAAATGCCAGGTACCCCCAAATTAACACACCCACACCCAGGGCTTATGGGTTGAGATAAGGAAACCCGGGAGAAGACGCACTTAGAATAGGCAAAACAGGACTAACTTAGGTTGCAAAGTGATCTAATTTATTACTAACAGAGTCAGAGGAGTAAATGAGAGGTAAAATAAACCCTTCAAGGCCACCGTTTCTTCGCTCACCCCCCTCCCTCCTTCCCAGCAGCTGCACAAGGGAACAAGGTATGGGGGGAGGGTTAGGTCAGTTCATCACCCAGATCTTCTTCCCCTGCCCGGGGAGAGGTTCTTTTCCTCTGCGTAGCCATGGGTCTCACCGTCGGCAGCCCGCCCGACACTGCTACAGTGACGCTGGTCCCCACACAGGCAAGCAGTCTCCCCAAAACTGCTACGGCGTGGGGTCCATCTTCCACGGGGTACAGACCTCTGAGCCGGGCCGTTTCCATCTCGGGAGCAAGGCTTCTTCTCTTTACCGGACTTCTGCTGGACTTCTCTCTCTCTCTC
>VZRN01000649.1:37638-45651 GCA_013397935.1 Dasyornis broadbenti | reverse complement strand
CGCGGGGAGGGCTTGGGATGCGCTTGTCCCTCTTGCCGTTTCTTCCCTGCACCCACCTCGTTCTCCTTATTCTTCCCACCAGCTTCTGCGGCGCGTCTCACTCTTTTCCTCGGCTAGTTGTGCATCCCTGGGTCGGGGCGCTGATTAACCTCCAGGTCACGGGCGCCGGCTCACCCTTTCTCCGCAGAAACGTGAGGGAAAATGCACGGAATAGGAAAAATGCAGTTTGCATTTATTTACAGAGCAAAAGAAACAGAAGGTGGGAGAGAAGGAACTCCCTGTCCGCAGGGACTGATATAAATACATAAAAATACGTATAAATATATGTAGGAAAAGAGGTAGATGAACACGGGCAGAGGTGGTAATGCTCTGCAGGACAGTTGCAGGACTGGTTTTGCTCATTAATTTCCTCCAGTAGAACCTCTGGGGTTGGGATTTGCCTGCCTGTAGCTCCAGATGTGTCCAAGATCCCGACTCGGGGGGTGTTGGATCGGGAGGGGCTGGCTTTCAAATCAGAATTTATGGACCACTCGATCTGATTTCAAGCCCTCGTTAGGAGAAGACAAATCACTCTCCAGAGGATCCCAGTCCGTGGTAACGTGACCTCCCCCAGCGACTGTCACTCCCTCCTGTCCCTATTTGCCACGGCAAGAGTTTGGTGAAGTCTTAGGTGGAAACCACCACCTTATGGACAACCCCAGCCCAGGAGAAATTATATTTATTTCATCATTCCCGTTCAATGCACGACCTCCAAACCTGCACAAAAATGTTCCTGGAAGACGAAGATTATTTTATTTTGAGATGCAGGACCTCAGTCCTGAGCCTGATCTTTGTGAATGCAGGAAACTCACCGATGGATCTTGTTAAGGGCTTTGCATCCTCGTATATTCCCTTTCCTCTGATGCTTTTTATGGCCCCTGATGAGTCCTGGAGCTCAACCAGGTCATCTGAGTCCCCAGCTGAAGTTTCAGGGGTGAAAAAGGACTTTAAAGAGGGCTCAGATGGTTCTCTGGATCTGAGCCTGGAGCAGCTGCTCAGCACAAGCCCCAGGGCTCGCATTTAGCACCAGCTCTGCCATAAATCAGCGCCGGTGACACCCGAAACGGGAAGGCATCCTAAAAGATTTTCCTCTTCCCACTCCCCCGCTGAAAGGAGAGAAAAAAAAAAAAACTAAGCCAGGACACCCAAGATTTGTGGGGAGCAGAGGGCAGAGTTCCTGATTTCCTGTGTGTCCCCCAGCGCCCAGCTCCGTGTCCCTGGGCTGGAGAAAGCGGACACTGCAGGAGAGAGCTCGGGCAGCGGCCGCTTTCCCGGAACAGCACCGCCCCCGCGGGGCCGGGTGCCAGGCATTCCTGTCCCAGCCCCTGAAACCTTTCCTCACCCGCAGGAGAGAGGCCATGGCAGCCGTGTTCCTGCCCGGAAACCTCCAGGACGAAGCCACTTGCTCCGTGTGCCTGGAGTTCTTCAAGGACCCCGTGTCCATCGAGTGCGGGCACAACTTCTGCCGGGCGTGCATCGCCAAGAGCTGGAAGGAGCTGGAGATGGACTTCCCGTGCCCGCAGTGCCGGGAGGTTTTCCAGCAGAAAAGCTTCCGCCCCAACCGGCAGCTGGCGAACATGTCCGAGATCATCAGCCAGTTCGCGCTGCGCGGGGCCAAGGGCGCCGAGGAGGACGGGCTCTGCCCCAAGCACCGCGAGGCCCTCAAGCTCTACTGCAAGGACGACCACAGGACCATCTGCGTGGTGTGCGACAGGTCCCGGGAGCACCGGCCCCACGCCGTGGTGCCCGTGGACGAGGCGTCCGAGGAGTACAAGGTCTGTCTCGTCCGTCTGTCCGTCCGTGCGTCTCGTGTTCGTCCCCGCGGTGCCACTCGGCTTTGCCGCTCCCAAAGGGCTGGTGGTGCTTCCCAGCCTCCTGGGAAAAGCTGGGAGAATGCGTCCTCTCCGGATATGCGCACCCCTCTCCGGCATTCCCGTGGTTTCTGGGATTTTTCCTCGCCCGGGAGGGGAACGGATGATGGAGCCAAACACCGGCGACGATTCCGGGGCCAGGAGAGCTTCCGGAGATGAGCGAGGTTGATTAAAGCCGGGCTGAGCTTTGCCCGTGCCGGGAGCCGATGGGAACAGGGCGTGTCCCCTCCCTGGCACCCTCCCTTCCTTTTTCTGGGGAGGGCTTCTGGTGGTCGCTGAGCCGGACGGATTTCCCGGCGAGCGCGTCCCGTGTTTTCCCCCCTCTCCATCCCGCTCGGCAAAGAGCAAACCCCGCAAGCAGAGGGGCGCAGCGGTGGCGATAAAGTAACGCTGGTCACACCCTCTTCCTTTGCTCCCAGGAGAAAATCCAGGGGCGCTTGGATTTCCTGAGGAAGGAGCGTCAGGAGCTGCTGGAGTTCAAAGTGAACGACGATAAGAAAACCCAGGAGCTGTTGGTATGTCCCGGGACGGGGTGGTGGGGAAGCCTGGACAGGAATGCTGCCTGCTCCATCTCCTCGCGCCTCCCCAAATGATGGCTCCCAGTCCCTCCAGGCCAGCGCTCCAAGCTCACCGTCTTTCCACCAACAAAAACCCCTTTTCGCTGCGTTTCCTTCCCAGAAAACCATTGAGAGCGAGCGGCAGAAGCTGCTCTCGGAGTTTGAGCGGCTGCGGCAGTTCCTGCATGACCAGGAGCACGTCCTGCTGGGGCAGCTGGAGAAGATGGAGAAGAACATCTCCAAGAGGCAGAACGAGAACATCACTGACCTCTCCAAGGAGATCACGCTCCTCAACAAGCTGATCACCGAGCTGGAGGAGAAAATCCAGCAGCCCATGCTTGAGTTCCTCAAGGTGAGGTGTCAGCTCTCAGTCACAACCTTATTCCTCCTTTTTCGTGGTGTTTATGGCTCCTGTGGAGGTATTTTTGGGATAAAAGTCCTTTTTTTATTCTGTCTTTAATACGTGGATGGTGCTAGGAGGCGTCTGAGTGCCCCGAGGTCTCTCCAGCTTAGGAACACCCTGGAACAGAGTGTCCTCTTCAACTTTAATGATTTTTTTTTTCCTCCATGAACTTGTCTGGACCTTTCTAGCACCCCCAAACCCTTGGTTTCAGGGTGTTCAGAGCTGAGTTAGACCAAACTCTCCTTTCCAGGCAGGGACAGCTACCCCGGGGTGCCTGAAATCCTGAAGTCCTGCAGGTCTTTTCCCTGCCCTGGATGGCAGGAAGGCCGTGGGTGACCTTCGAACTGAGCTTGTTTTCATTAAACGCAGCAGATCATGCTGGTGGCTCCCCCAGGCCTGCACAGAGTTAAATTCCCTCCCAGGCTGCGTTCTGGGCGCTGTCAATATTTGCAGGTGGTTTCAGGGCTTGGCTGTGGGTGGAAATTCACCCCACATGGTCTCTTGTGCAGGTGGCCCCGGCGCCCATGAGAAACGACCCATAACAGCAGCCGATCTTTTATTAAAAAGCAGTTTGGGAACTCTGGGCTGGCTCCAGAGTCCTTTCCCAGCCTCCGGGAGGTGCCTCTGGCTTTGTGTGGGCTCTGGAATGTGTCTCGAGGGCACCAGAACGGGCGAATAATGGCTCAGTTCAGCGTTTGTTTGCTGTGTTGCAATTTTATTGGGCGCCTTTGAACCTTAAATCACCTCCCTCATCCGCCCTGCCCGTGGGAAGATCATTTCCTCCTCCATCCCAGGATGGGATGAGGTATCCCAAGCCTTTCGTGGTGGTGGCGATCAGAAGCCGCGCAGGAGCTGGAATCCGTCCCCTGAAGCATGAATCCGTCACCTGCCCGGGCTGCATCCATCAGGGATGGACACCCCGGCCGGGTTTGAGGAGTGGGAGTGGCTCTGAGGGCGGGTCAGAGCGTGGCGATTTCACTCGGCCTCTCTTTTTCCTTTCCAGGATGTGATGGGCGTCATCAGCAGGTACGGAATTCTGCTCTCCCTGCTGCCTCCAGGCTTTCCCCCCTCCCCACCCCTGTCTGGAGGTCAATGTCCGCACTTCAGGTGCCAGAGGGAGGCACCGGGGAGGGTGGCATTTTCCTCCCCCTCTCTGCAAGCCCTGGGTCTCTTCCAGCTTCTCGGAAATCTGATTTTCACTGAGTCTTTTTCCTACCGGGCAGCTTCTTCAAGGGTCAAATGGCACCAGAAACCCCAAATTCCCTCATCTGCTCACACACAGCTCCCGCAGCACAGCAGTTCAGGCACCACCGAGCTCCAAAAACCACACTGGAGCTGCAGCAGGAGCAGCCGGAGGGTGGGGTTTACCCCCAAAAAATGCCCCCATTGGCCTCGAAATCCACGCCCGAATCCTGGTTTCCTCACCCCAGGGAGGGAGAAAAACCCCCGGGATCCTCTGGGGTGGGGAGTGTAGGTGGCAAACAAAGATGGAAGAACACGAACAATTTGCGTCGGAAGAATATCAACAATTCCCTCACCGTTTTTCCCTTTTTCCCTCGGCAGGAGCGATGACGTGAAGTGCCGCAAGCCCGTCCCCGTCTGCACCGACACGAAGATGCACGTCTGCGACTTCTCCCTCAAGACCGTCGTCCTCGAGAAAGTCCTGAAGAAATTCCGAGGTGGGTGGGAGATGTTCGAAAAAATTAATCCCTGGTGCCGGCAGGGAGGGGCGGGAGGGCCAGGGGTGCTGCTCGAGGGCTCCCGGGCACTGAAACAGGAGCAGAGATGGCATCGGAAAGGGCTTCTGGAGACGGGCACGAGCAGGAGGAGACCTGGCCTCGCCGGGCCGCTGGGGAAGGAAATGCAGGGTTGTTCTAAAGAGAGGAAAACCCAAGCACGAGCGTCGGCTTTGGTGCAGTAAAACCTTTAATTCTGGGGAGTTTCACGCCGAGATTGACAAGCCCTGGGTTTGCGGCGAAGCAGAAAAACACGAGACGGTGCTGAGAGAGCTGGAAAGGCAAAAGGCACCAAAAAGAGCAGCTCTAGAAGAGGAAAAAAAGCCAAATTATTTCTAAACGGAAATTACACCTTAATAAAGAAATTATCATTTATTATAGTATTATCTTATTATATTATTATTATATTATGTTAAATTATATTTTATTACGTTACACATTATAAAATATAATTATATTTTATTATATTAGGCACGATAAGTACGGTTTAAATAAATCCTGTGTTTCCTTTGTGCCCAGAAGGGGGGTTTTAATGAAAATTAAATGCACTTAGCAGGGATTCTCCCCTTGTTGCACGAGCGAGTGGGAGGTGGCGCTGCTCCACCCCGAGCTCTTGCTAAATGAGATTTGGGACGGCCCCCCCCGTCTCCGCGGGTGTCACCATTCGTGTCCCCCGTCTCTCCTCCTTTTCAGAGCACCTGCAGGATGAGCTGGGAAGAGGCGAAAAAGGTAAAAAAAAAAAGAGAGATGGTGTTTCAGATGTGGCGCCCAGAGCAAAGACTTAAAATTGTGGTTGTATTTCGCAAAGCCAAAGAGATGGGGACGAAAAGGAAGAAGGAAAAAGAAAAAAAGAAAAAAAAGGAAAAGACATTCTAGATTTCCTTTTTTTTTTTTTTTCCTCCTTAATTTCTTCTCTCTCGATGATTTCCAGATCCAGCCTGCTCAGCTCCAGAGCTCAGAGCCGATTTTTCTAACTGACGCCGGGGATCTGACAGCTCAGCCAGGTCCTCTCTGCCTGTTTGCGCTTAACAGACCCCCAGATCTGAGCCCAAAACGCCATCCCGAGCCACAGCTGGCTCTCAGTCTGCCAAATTTGTTCTGCTGGGCTCCTGTTGCCACCAGGGAATTGGCGTGGGGGCTGTGAGCTGTGGCATCCGCTCCGGTGTGAAGTCAGAGAGGTTAAATCCCAGCAAAACTCGGCTGATTTCTGAAATTATTTAAGAATTCGAATTAAATCCCAGCAGAATTTAACTTGTTTTCTAACGTAACTAAGAATTTAACCCCTTTTCGTAGGAGAGGTCATGAATTTGGTTGGCAAACCCAGCCCACAGCTCTCTCTGTGCTGGACAAGCCCCCAGGAATGGGTTCTGCAGGAATTCTGGAACCAGCCTCATCCCTCTGACCTCGCCCTGAGATTAAAAACCACCCCAGCCCCATCCCCCTCAGTGTGAAGGTGCCCAGAGCAGAGTTTTCGGAAGAAAAAGCTCATTTTTTGCTTTTAAAACTGTGGCCCCCAGCGCAGGAGTCGCTAAGGAGGACGACCCATGGGTTGGACCCTTACCAAGGACTCTGCTCCCCCAGACACCCCTGGAAATGCCAAAAGTTCACAGGAAACACAAGGAGAAATGCGGTGGCCCCCGCTGAGAAGCCAAAGGCCCCTTGCTGCATGCCCAGGGGGGCGGGTGCATGTGCAGAGGCCTCACTCGCTGTGCGTTGTCCCACAGACCCAAACCTCAAACCCAGATCCTGACGCTTCCGGGAGACGGAGGTGCCCGAGGAAGGAAAACACCTTGTAGATTAAAAAAGAAAAAAAAAAAATTTGGCATTGTTGGAATTGGCTCGTTCCCACCTGTCTCCTCGCAGTTTTGCTGGTGGGATTTGCAGTCTTGATGCAGGAGGTGCTGGGTTTTGGCTGCTCTCCCGCTTTAGGGGAGGAACCTGGTGCTTAAGTTTTGAAGGAAAAAGCGATCCCAGCCTCCCCTGTCCTTGTTACGACTTTCCTCACCTTTACAAAGCGCCGTGAGGCTTCTAATCCCACTGTGGCTCTTTTGGGAAATTTTTATGCCATTTCCTGACCTAAACCCATGAATTTTGGAGCGCACAAAGGCCTTTCCAGTGCGACATCTGCTGTGTTTCAGCTCCTCAGGCCCCATTCTAGGCTTGCCCCGAAGTGTCTCGTGGATTCGTGGTGACTTTGCTGACTACAACCACAATTTGAGGTCACTCATTGCTTCCTCTGAGCCTGAGTTTGGAAAGGGGGGGAAAAAAAAAAGAAAACGCTGTCGGGACAAAGCTGCACCCGCGTGTTTGGTTTGGGCTGCTCCAGGTGGAAAGATGCCCTTAGGTCAAGGATTTAAATGCCTTTGGGGTGGTTTGGGAATAAAATCTCCGTGATTTGTGACGCCGGGGGGGGGGCGTGGAGCCTACCCGTGTGTGGATGAGCCGAAAGCCAAGACAAAAAGTCAATTCACGTGGAAAATAGTTCTTGATCTAAGGCCCATCTTTGCTGTCAATAGCCACGAATTATCTGCACACGCTTTTATGGTGTCCTTTGCTCCCGGTGGCCTCGCGTTGTTGCCACCCCATTTCTCAGCTGCATCAGCACGAGATCAACCCCTCTCCTCTCCCAAGGGAATTGGGGTGTCCATGGGGTGTCGCTGTGGGCTGGGGTTATTGGAGTCGGGATGGGGTTATTTGGGTCGGGATGGGGTTATTGGGGTCAGGATGGGGTTACTGGGGTCGGGATGGGGTTATTGGGGTTGGGATGGGGTTATTGGGGTTGGGATGGGGTTATTGGGGTTGGGATGGGGTTACTGGGGTTGGGATGGGGTTATTGATTTTGGCGACAGGATTACTGAGGTCCAGTCTGGTCCAGAACCTGATAACCCTCACCCCGAGCTGGGCTTTTCCTTGCTCAAACCTGCGCTGAGCCCCAGCTGCTGTCACTGCTGTCCCCAACAGAGGACCTGACCCTGGACCCTGACTCTGCCAACCACCTGCTGATCCTCTCTGCCGACCTCAAGAGCGTCCGGATGGGCTGCAGGAAACAGGAGCTGCCCGACAACCCCAAGCGCTTCGACACCAACTCGCGCGTCTTGGCCACCACGGGCTTCAAGTCCGGGCGGCACTACTGGGAGGTGGAGGTGGGGCCCTCGGACGGCTGGGCCTTCGGCGTGGCCAAGGAGTCCATCCGCAGGAAGGGGCTGACCCAGTTCTCCCCCGAGGAGGGGATCTGGGCCGTGCAGCAGAACGGGGGCCGCTACTGGGCTGTGACCTCGCCCCAGCGCACCCCGCTGGGCCTCGACCGCAAGCTCAGCCGTGTCCGTGTCTACCTGGACTACGAGGGCGAGGAGGTTTCCTTCTACGATGCCGAGAACATGCAGCACATCTTCACCTTCAACGTGGCC
>VZRN01000649.1:15138-32638 GCA_013397935.1 Dasyornis broadbenti | reverse complement strand
GTCGGTGGTGGAGAACCCTCCGCGGATCCCGTCCTTCTCCCAGAACTTCTCAGAGCACGCCAGGATGATTTTGGAGGCGCTCGCGTAGTGGACGGAGCGCAGGGCATGGGCCTTAGCAGGCGACAGCGGTGGCAAGAATTGGATGTGCCTGGTGGCTTTGGCGCTGGAGGTGACAAGGACGAAATCTGCCGTGACAATGGTCGGCGCCAGCGTGTCTGGAGCACGGTAGAACACTCGGACTTTGTTGCCCTTGGTCATGATCTTCTCCACGGTGCAATTGAACTGGACGACGTCAGGCAGCGCCTTGTGGAAGGCTCTGGGCAGTTGGTCAAACCCCCCGGTGATTTCATCAAAGCTGGAAGGGAGGAGAAGCGGGAGGTGTGGGAAGGACACCGGGGTTTAGGGAGCGTAAGAACCCGAGCTCTTCCAGAGATGCTGGCAGAGCTTGGGAGGCCCCTTCGAGACGTGAGCGGTTCCCTTTGGGAATCACTCTGGCATTTCCTGTGGTGGAAACGGAGCTGGGCGGAAGGGACAGCACTCACCTCTCATTGGAGAAGGTGTCGAAGTCCCACAGCGAGGCGAGGAAGGACAGGTAAAACCCCGAGTCCTCGTTCAGCAAGTCGCCAATCATTTCAACGGCTCCTCGGCTCAGCCCCCCCACCTTGATCAAATATTCCTGGAGATCCCAGGAGAAAAGACACAGCCTGAGGTTGGTACCTCAGTCCGGGCTCCATCGGAGCTGTCCTCATCCCTTTCTCAGCGTTCTTAAGCAGAAGGGATCATTTATAAAGGAAAAGCACCCAAAAGGTGACAGAAGACAGAAGTAGAGTGACACGGACCCTTCTAAAGGCAGGGAGAGCAGGTTAATTATCAACAGTTGGGATCAAATTTATCCTCAAGCCCCAGCTCATTACCTTGGTGGAAAAGGAATCATGTTGAGCCAGATACTTCCTGCAGTCCATGGTCTGGAACTTCTTAAAAGCCTGCAGAAGAAACACTGGTGTTTTTATGGGAAAAAGATCCATTTCCCAACGCGCTGCCCAAAATCCTCTCAGGATTTCAGGGTTCGATAACCCCTGGAGCTTCTGGACATCAAGTTTCCAGTGGCTGTGCCTTGGCGTGGCATTTTCTGCTCCTCCGAGCGGCCCCATTCCAAAGGATTTGTTGTACACGAAAAGGGATTTTGCAACCACCTGGCCTTGTTTCCGCATGAGCTTCACTCTGAACGGACCCCGTTCTCCCCCCGCTCGTGGCTGAGTCTTCCCCAACTCATCGTTCAGGTGGGGGGACACCATGGGTCGGAGGCAATCTTGTACCTTGTCCAGGGCCTCCTGGTAGAGCTGGCCAGCGCTCTTGCCCCTCTCCGATGGCTTCACCGTGTAATTCAGAATGTCGGGGTTCCTGTTCACCTCCTCCGCCCTGACCCGAGCACCCTTCAGGAAGTACCAGGTGTTGTTGTCCCGCTGGATGAAGGGGTTCAGCTTCAGCTCGAACTGGCGGATGAACTCACGGACGAGCCTGGGAAAAGGGGCAGAGTGACGATGCCAGGAGCCAACAACCGACCCCCAGCTCTGCCACCAAAGCTTTTCATCCCCTTGGCACGGATGCCAAACCCCAGGGGAGCGATGGGGGCTCCCCAAATTGGGCCAGTCCGTCCCCTGACCACGGGGGGTGGACACACCCTCACCTGTGCTTGCCTGGCAGGCGCATGGGTCCCAGCTCCACGTACCAATCCTGTCCCTCGGGGCGGTACGTCCGGACCCGCCCCCCGACCCAGTTGCTCATTTCCAGAATGGTAACCTAAAAAAATTTGGTGGAGATCGGAAGCATTTGGGAAACGTTTGTCTGAGGTGAAACGCTCCCTAAACAACATCCGGAGGCTGGGACAGGCCCCCTCTGGTTGGCAAATGAAGCACCTTGAGATCCAAACTCTTCTCTGTTGGCCAAGACCCCTCTGTCTATGGGGCAGTTTCTCATTTCCCGACCCCTGGCTCACGTTTAACACCAATGCTGGTGAGAAGGTTCTTGTGGTGGCTCAGGGCTTTGGAAATAGCACCAACCTGTCCCTCCACATCTTGGAAACCCTCTGTGAGACAGGCACCTTGGGACGGTCTGAAAACTCCCATCATTTCTGCTGCCTTAAAGGCAGAATGGAAAGGGCTCGTTTGATCTGCAGGAACCAATGTTGGGTGAAGTTATCGGAGCCAAATTGCCTTCCCTTCCTGACCCATTGCACTTCCTCCTCCCTCTCCAGCCTGGAAGGCCTCTAGATGAGGGAAACAAGCCCGGGAGAGCCTTGTGGAATTCCCACCGTGTGTCCAGCATCCCGGAGCAGCTTGGCTGCCGTCAGCCCACCAATTCCTGCGCCCACCACAACCACGCGTGCCGGGCGAACCGCGGGCTCCAGCCCATGCCGGGCGATCTCCAGCAGCTCCTCGTAGTCCTGGTCATGGAGACAATACTCGGGAAAGCATGGGAACTGCTTGGCGCCCAGGAGACCCACAAACAGGAGGAGCTGGAAGAGGACTGAGGGGGGCAAGAAGAGAAGAGAAGGGAATAATACGGCCTTGGCACTCAAGGTCGTTCCTGATTGCAGAAACTGACTCCAAGGACATTGATTTCCAAGCCCCAAGGAGGACCTGGGGTGGCTGAAGCCTCTAGCACCAGTGGGTCCATCACGGAAGGTGTCCGTGACGGTGATTCATTTTCTTTTAAGAGAAATCAAGACAGAGGTGATTTTTTTTTTTTATTTCTCCATATTCACATCCTGCTTGTGCGGCTGCTGTGCTGAGTTCCCGAAATGACTCTGACCTCCTTAGAATAAGCCCCAAAGCTTCCAGGGACAGTAATTAGTGTCACTCATGTGCAAAGAATTGAGGCACCTTGCTCTCCCGAGTGCCCTTTCCCATACTTAGGTAATTCAGGGTGTTTGTGTGTGAAGGGTGGAGGGAAGAGACCGGATCAGACAGATGGATCCGAAGGAGACTTGTATATACAGGAGAGATGGAGATAAAATTTCACAGAAAGACGGATGGGTCAGAGGGATGAAGAGAGACAGGATTTCTCTTCTTTAAAATTTCTGAATTTAAAATTTTCCTCTTTAATTTTAAAGAGCATTTTAAAGAAGAGCATTTTACTCTCCTTTAAAATTCCCTCCTCTAAAATTCCCTCCTTTAAAACCCCCCCAATTTAAAATCCCCTCCTTTTAAAATCCCTACCAATTAAAAATTCTCTTCTTTGAAATCATTGTGTCTTTGAGAGGCCCACACGGAGCAGCAAACAGACCCAAAATGACCATTTCCACCAGAACAGACACAGCAATATTTAATATTTTCACAGTGAAAGAAACCAGCGCCAGAGCACACACACACACACACACCCCCCAATATCCCCCCTGCGGGAATTTCTAGTTTTGGTTTCTATTCTCCAAAATAACTGAAGAATAACTTTCATTTTCTTTTCCTTCTCCCCAATTTTCTTCCAGGGAAAAAGCTTTGGAAAGCCCACTTTGGGTTACTCTCACTGCTGGAAAATCCCTGGCAATTGTGGGTTTGTTTTTTTTTTTTTGCTGCGATAGATCCGGGGTGGATCTGCCGGGAATCCACCTCAGAGCCTTTATCCTCCCAACACCTGAGGCAGGTGTTCCCAGAGCCCCTCGACCTGATCTAGACACTGACCACGGCTGTAAAACATATTCAGGAAGAATCTGCTCCAGTTGTCCCATTAACAGTGGGATAAGGTCGGATTGGACCTGCCCTGATCACAGAATCATCGTGGCTGGATTGGAAAGGACCCATGGACCACCTGGGAGACCACGGAGATCCTGTCTGGAGATCAGAGCTAACACCGTGGGACCACCTCTGGGAGGTGTTGGTAGGATGCCCACGTTCCACCAGGTGGTTTTTTTAGGGAAGATGTGGAGAAACCACTAACCTGGAGCACGGAGGTGTCCTCCAGGATGGCCCCTGGGGACTCCAAGCCCATGCCTGTGTTTCCTGAAAAACCAGGATCATCCCATGCCCCAGATTTGAAGGAAGATGTGTCCCCTTGCCCACAGTGTCTGGAGCTCCAGGTGACCGTGGAATCGTCCAGCTAGAGAAAGGGAGGTCTGTGGCTGTGCTCTCAGGAGGTGGCACGGAGCTGGAACCACACGGAACCAAACCACCAAACCCAGGCACTGGAGAAGAAAGGAAACCAGGAAAAAATACAGGGAGAGCTCAGGATTGAAGGGAAGAGTCACTCACCAATCCCAGTCATTGCTCCAGGAGGATGAATCCTCTGCCGAGATAGGAATTCGTTTTATACCCTGGCTTAGGGGGAAAAAAAGAAGCAACCTGGCGCTTCCAAAAAAACCTCTGCCAATCAGCGCAACCCGGAAGGGAGTAAAGAAGGATTTGTCATGAGAAGGGGAAGCAGCAATTTACTGGAGACAGTTCCTCTGTTGGTTTTTTTTTTCCTCTTTACTCACCGGTGTCAGCAGTTTGAGCATCAGCCACCAGTCCACGGCCTGTTTTGGGACGTGCCATGATTACCCCAATACGGTGACCACACCCCGTTTCATCAAGGGCAGTGATTTCCCAGAAGGGAACTGTCAGATTTGGGGTTTTTTTTTCCTTGTATTGCACAAAGCCTGCTGAAATCTGAGTAAACGCCACAGAGCTCCGTCTGAAACCCGGGGAGGTCTTGAAGTGGCATCCAAAATATAATTTCAGGGATGTAAAAGAGCATTTCCAGGGAAAATTCATCTACTGGATGCTCTTGGGTGCTGCACAATTTTGGCTTGATCTCCTCTATTCCATTAGAATAGAATAGAGAGGCTAAAGAATTGTTTGAGTGGGAAGGAGACCTTAAAGATCATCCAGAATTTCACTGAAATGGCAAAACGTGTGTGTTTTTCTAGAACTGAGAGCAGCATTTTTCCAGAACGGAGACAACAGACTCGCCAAAGCACCCATCTGAGGAACCATCCCCTGGTACTTGGAGCGAGAGCTCGAGTCTCCTGCTTGGAGCCAACACCCTCACTGGGCTTTATCCTGTTCAATCTCCACAAAACTGTGGGCTTTCACTAACTGCGATCATAAAAAAGGACGGAGGGACACTGAGTCCAGTTCTCAAAGTTATAAATAAAATTTTTGAGATTCACAACGAGGGTCTTTGCGGGTTGCGTTTATGGGATCTCCTGGTTTAGCTGGAATTGCGACCTGGACACTGGCAGGTCTTGTGTTCAAGAGACCTCCTCAGGAGAAGCCACCATGCGGGTTTTGCCCAGAATTTTGCTTTTTGGTGGCGCGTGGGGGTGTTTTTGTGGTTCCCGCAGGATTCCCAGCCTCAGGGCAATTTAACCTTCCCCACATGTGTTGCTGTGGGACGGCTGAGGAGGTTTGTGGTGGTTTTGTGGCTGTGCCCTTGGGAGGGTCAGTCTCCTCCAAAAGATTGATGGTTTAATTCCAGGATGTTTTTCCTGCATCAAGGCAAAATTAGAAACCGATTCCTTGTGTCCCATTCACCAGTTTCCTCCTGGTGTCCACAAGTTCCTCCTTCCCTTGGTTAAAATTTAGTGACAAACACCTGCAGGAAGTTTCCCACTTTGAGAAACTGAAGGATTGAAGGTTTTTCTTGATCTTTTTTGTCTCGGAGCATGTCCCCATTTAAGGAAATCCACCGGCTGGATTTGAAAAAGGTAAAAGTATCATTTTTTGGAAAAAAACCCCCTTGGTTTGGGTCCGGTTTTATGTTTTATGATTTGTGGTTTGCTGGTTGTTCCCCTGTGGGGGATGTGAATGCCCAACTCCCAAAACCACACATTTTGGGGATTGCATGATGAAACTGGCATGGACGCACACTCCCAGGAACAGCAGGGAGTTTGTAGGGAGGGCAGCTGGTTTCTCATTGTCCTGATAAGACCTGGATTAATGCGTGCCCCAACAAGCTGCTTCAGGACCAGCCTCGATGATTTATTTTCTGAGCACCAACAATCCAGCAGTTGCAAAAGTTGTCCCTCCCAACAGCTGATTCCGTGAAGGTTACGGGAAGCCGAGCTTCCACCTCACACCAGTTGCATCACAAGGCTTGGAGAGGGATAGCGGGAGGGATGGAAACCCCGGGGAATCGCTGGGTGGCAGAAAGGATGGTGATTTCCTTCCAAATCGTTATTTTCTGGTTTTAAGGTTGACTTTCTTAATGGAGGGAGCGGAAAAGAGTGGGATTTCATTCCACATCCTGTGTGGGACATCACATGTGTGTTGGAGAGCACTTGGAACGCGGGAGGGTGTCCACCAGGAGCGTTGCCCTGTGCAGATGAAAAAGGACCGCGTACGTAAAGCGCAGGGTGGGAATAACCTGGGTAGATTTATTAATGAGGTAATTAGCCTTAATGAGTCTCTGGGCCAGTAGGTACACGTTGGAGAGGTGCAGGCAGGTAGTGTTGAGGAAAGATGCCCTTTCAAAGCGTTGTCCTGTCCTTCACTTCCTGCTCACCCAAAGGATCGGCAGGGTACACCTGCTGCACGCACTTGTGCAACTCTGAGGCAAAACTTTCGGGACTGGGGGGATAATTCAAGAAATGAATGCACCAGGGAGTAGTTTCTTGGATGGAACTGTCCAAAACTGGGGTTCTCTTCATGGGAAGGATGTGGAGCTGACGGGCATGGTCCAGAGTGGGCCATGGAGACGCTCTGAGGCTGAGGAAGTTGGGGTTCACCTGGAGAACTGAAGGTTCCTTATTGGGGTGACCTTACTGGGACTTCCAGCCTTCGAGGGGAGCGGATACGATGGCGACAAATTTTTATCAGGGGTAGAGAAGTAAGAAAAAGGCAGAAAATTTCATTTAAAAATGAGTTTTTAGGAAAAATGTGTGTCAGAACCCATGCCTCCATTTGGAGACCAGCATTCCCACAGCAGGGAAAGCAGAAACTTGAGTCTGGCGCCTTGGACCACTCAGGTGATACTGCCAGGGACCCATTTCACCCTTCCCATCCTCAACGATCCATCTTCCCTCCACCTGGGTTTTCCTGCTTCCTTTGCAGCCCCCACTTCCAAATTTTATTTAGTTTTCCCAGCAATAAATCTCTCCCCGGGCTATTTTCTACTCCAAAGCAGTGTGAGGTGGTGGGACAAGCAATTCTGGAGCTGCTGGTCCCTGCAATTGCCCTCTGGTGGCTGCTGGAGCCCTTTGGGGACCCTGGCGATCCGGGGGTTTCTCCTGCCCCAGCCTGGGGGTTCATGGGTATTTATCCCACCATTTTTATTCCTACGGTTGTTACAAGCAGCTCACCTGGAGTTTGGGGTGGGGGGAACCAGGAAAATACCGTCAGGGCCACTTTTCCCAGGTGGAAAACACGAATTTCTTCCTGCCCGCTGATGATGAGGAACCAGCAGTGTCCCCTCTCTGACCTGGGGGCGGGGATCGCAGGGAGACCTTTCCACATTCCCAACGCTCGATCCATCCCCGCTCCTGCTATCCCAACCTCCCTGGCAGAGCTTCCAGCAGGGTCGGGGCTCCTCAAACCCCCTGGGTACCCAACGCCGGGACGAGGAGGGTGACAGGGCAGGAGCATGGGGCAAGGAGGGGGTCCCCGGTGTTCCCACATTTCCGAAGGGTCTGCGGGAGGTTTGGGGAGGGGTCTGGGATTGGGTTACCTCTAGAGGGCTCTGGGTAAGCGGAGCTGCTTCTCGGTTCCTCTCTCTCCCGGATACTGGCTTGGGCTTCCGGAGCGAAGCCGTGCCCGGCATCGCCTCCATTGTGTCCTGCCGGGGAGGCTTTGTGGTCCAAGGAGCGGGTCCGGGCACCGCCCCCTCTCTGCAGCCTCAGCGTGGGAAGGGAGTTCGCTGGAAAAACCAGGAGAAGCCCTGTGGAAGCAGCTCCAGGCTCGGCCGGCAGCCGAGGAGCCGGGGACGGCAGGTAAGGCGGGGAAAGAGGAGCAGGGATGTGGTTGTGCTCCCAGCGGGGCCGGAGGCAGCAGCGGGGATGTTCCTGGAAGCAGCAGCTCCTCCGGGCAGAGGACAAGGAGCCCCGCAGGGATGGGGAGGATACAACCCCCAGGGCCCCACCGCTGATTCGAGATGGGATGGGGAGTGGGGGAGTCGGGAGGAAGGGATTCCTGTGGGATGGGGGCTGCCAGAAAAGGGGGGAGGAGAGCAGAAGTCCTCCTGCCCAGCTATTCCCGCATTGCTCGGGGGACGCTCCTGGATGGAGGGACTGTGAAAACCCGACGTTCCTCGAATTGACCACGAAAAATGCATCAAATCCGGACCAGGAAGAGCTGTGGGGAGAATTCCTTGATTTCATGGGATTTCTTCTCCCTTCAGGGGATTTTGGGGAGCCCCGAGGGTGGAATCTGCGTTGTCCCGGTGCTCCCTCCTGCCATGGAGCCGTGGGTGCTGCTGGATCCGCGGCAGAAGGACCTGTACCGTGACGTGATGCACGAGAGCTATGAGACCCTCATGTCCCTGGGTAAGGACACCTCAAAAATCTCTCTTTCCCTATTGTACAACCCCCTATCCTTTCCTTGCTCCAAGAAAAGCAGTTTAGGAGGAGGGGTGGAGGCATCCGGACAGGTTTCCAGGGGGATTTCCCCAAACCCCAGCCCTCTCCTTAATTCCTTTTCTGCAGGAAAATGTTACTGATCTCTCCTAATTTAAATTGAAAATTCTGGCACTGGAGTGTCCTTGGCATCTTTACATTCCCAGTTCAAACTGGGATCGGGTCCCTGTTGTATCTCTCTTCCTTCTCTCTGGGAGAACAAGAGTTTTTAGGGGAATCCTGCTGCTGCTCCATTGTTTTAAACCCCACTCCTGCTCCAATCAGCTGCCATGCCCTCCCTCCCCTTTTCCTCCTTCTCCTGTTTTTTAGAAGCTCAAGGGATGTGGAGTGAAAAAGCAAAATTTTTAAGGAGAATCCCGTTAATGCTCCATTTTTTAAAAACATACTCATCACGCTTTCACCTTTTCCTGCTTCTCCCCTTTCCCAGCAGCTCAGGGGCTGGTGAGCGAAAAAGCAGCGGAGAACGGAGCATCGGAGAGCAGTGCCGGGCTCGGACCACGCTCATCCCGCAGCCCGGAGCGGGAGAAGCCCCTCGGCTCCAACAGGCGCAAAGCGAAGCGCCCGGACAAAGCTGTGCTCCCTGGGACCCCCAAACCCACCGTGCTCCCCAAACTCGGCTGTGCCAAACCCCTGCGTGGCAAAGGACCGGCCCGGGAGCGGCCGTTCGGCTGTGCCGATTGCGGGAAGAGCTTCCCGTGGGCATCGCACCTGGAGCGGCACCGGCGCGTCCACACGGGCGAGCGGCCCTTTGGCTGCCCCGAGTGTGGCGAGACCTACAGCCAGAGTTCACACCTGCTGCAACACCGCCGCACCCACGCCAGTGACCGCCCACACAAGTGCAGCGACTGCGGGAAGCGCTTCGCTGGCGTGGCCGAGCTGGCAGCCCACGGCCGTGGCCACGCCACCAACAAACCCCACAAGTGCGTGGACTGCGGGAAAGGCTTCGTGTGGGCATCGCACCTGGAACGGCACCGCCGTGTCCACACCGGCGAGAAGCCCTTCGAGTGTGTCGAGTGCGGCGAGGCTTTCAGCCAGGGCTCGCACCTCGCCAAGCACCGCCGCAGCCACACAGGTGAGCGGCCGCACCGCTGCCCAGCCTGTGGGAAGACCTTCTGCCAGAGCTCCGACTTGGCGCGGCATCGCCGCACACACCTGGGCACGAAGCCCCTGCGCTGCGGGGACTGTGGAAAGCTGTTCCGGGAGGGACCAGCGCTGGCGCGGCACCAGCGGTGCCACCGCCGGGAACACTCACACCGCTGTAGCGACTGCGGGAAGGGCTTTGTGTGGGCGTCCCACCTAGAACGGCACCGGCGCGTCCACACGGGCGAGCGGCCCTTCCCCTGCGGCAGCTGTGGCGAGCGCTTTGCCCAGAAGGCTCATCTGCTACAGCACCGCAAGACCCACTCGCCAGAGCGGCCGTACAAGTGTGGGGACTGCGGAAAGCACTTCGGGGAAGCCCCCCTGTTCCTGGCACACCAGCGCGGCCACACTGCACACAAGAGCTACACCTGTGGTGACTGTGGGAAGGGCTTTGCGTGGGCGTCCCACCTGGAGCGGCACCGCCGCGTTCACACCGGCGAGAAACCATTCGAGTGCCCCGAGTGCGGCGAGGCTTTCAGCCAGGGCTCGCACCTCGCCAAGCACCGCCGCAGCCACCTCGCCAAGGCTGCGGGGCCGCTGCCCCTTGCCGGGACACAGCTCAGTGGGGACACATCCGGAGCTCATAGCAGTGGAGAGCCCTGAGGACTAAGACCCCCTCAGTGGAGAGATGACTGAGGGAAAACTTGTCTCGGGGACAAGCCAAAGGACACCAAGTGACACGTGAAGGGCACCAGGGTGGTTGACAGGGGTGCTTCGCCATGGAACTGGGTGGGATTTATGTGCCCTGGTGTCTCCCTGCAACAATGGGTGAACATTGCACCTGCTGCAGCCCAGACCCCAGAAGGGGACAACCTGGGGGAGAAGGAGCCCGTTCCCGAAGGAAACGGCACTTGGCTCCATCAGGGAAGGGTGGGGGAAGCAGGGCTGGTTCTGATGCGAAAATCTGGTGGTGTTGTGCCCACTTCGTGCTGTCAGCAGGTGGGAGAAGGGGACAGAGGAGGCAACATGCTCAGGGTGCAGCAGGAGGTGCTGGCACAGGGCAGGAATAAACTGGGAGCCCCTCACCTCATGGACACCTGTGTCTCCTTGTGCTCCGACCCTGTGCTCTGACACTTCCCCTGCCTCAGGCAGGAAACCCCGTGAGTACCTTTTTCTTCTCCCGAGACAAAACCACACGGATACACAAGGAAGGGTTTTGCTTTTTGGCTCAACCGCCTTCTACTTTATTAACTGTCACTCCAAGCCCAGGAAACCCAGCCTGGCTTCTTCAGCATTTGCACTTTAATGCGTCTCAACCTGCCCTTGGTGCACCCCCGGCAGAGTCTGGGGGGGTGCCAGCAGTGCTGGTGATGGGTACAGGTCTCCAGGACTCTTTTCCAAGCTGTTTGCCCCAAAAAATCCCTGGGGAAGGGGGTTCCCTGTGTGGTTTCACCCTGCCACACAATGCACACCATTTGTGTCCCCTCCTTTTACCCCACTAATAGTGGGGCAGAGAATGAGGAGGGTTATAGGGAAAAGTGTCTCCCCACCACCCAAAATGGTCACCCACCTCTCCCCAAATCCATCCTTCAGCGTCCTCCATCCCTCCTTTCCCTGTTTCCCCACAAAACCCCCTTGGCAGGCACGGCTGTCCCTCCCCGCGTTCCCTCCCCACCGCTTCGTCCCCCATCGCCACCCTGACCCTCAGTCCAGGGTATCCTGGGCCCCCCAAGCCCTTTCCCATCCTGGGGTGGGAGCGCAGACCACCCTCCCAGCTCAGCTGGGGTGTGTCCCCAAAAGTGGAGGGAAACTGAGCGCCCCCAGCACCACCTCAGGAGCTGGGAGGAGGAAGGGACACCCAGGGCTCTGGCGGGGTCACAGCATCACTTTGCAGGGTGTCCCCCTCCCCAGGCCTCCATGCCCCAGTGAGAGGCAGGAGAGCTTTGGCTGCCCAGCCCCTGAGCACTGTGGAAGAGGAAGGCACAGGATGCTGCTGGAAAGCGGAGCTGGGCTTCTCAGGCCAGAGCTCAGGGGCTGTGGCCGTCCCCCCTTGTTGTTCACCCTCCCACCACGCGGGCGGCAGCAGGGACAGGGGCCCGCGGACGCTGGCACCATGCAGGCGCTGATGGGCCACGAGGGCCGTGCCGAGGCCGAAGGCTTTGCCGCAATCGGGGCACACATGGCGCTTCTCGGGGCTGCGCTGGGCATGGGTGCGTTGGTGCCGGTTGCGGTGGGAGCTGCGGCCAAAGCGCTTCCCGCAGTGGGCACAAGAGAAGGGCTTCTCCCCAGTGTGTGTGAGCTGGTGCCGGTCGTAGTGGGAGCTCCAGGAGAAGCCCTTCCCACAGAGCCCGCACTGGTATGGCTTCTCGCCGCGGTGCAGCCGCTGGTGCCGCTCCAGCCCAGCCAGTGAGCTGAAGCCCTTCCCACACTCAGGGCAGGCGTGGGGTCGGCCGGGCTGGGCGCCGTGGGTGCGCCGGTGTGCCAGCAGCGTGGAGCTGACGGCGAAGCTCTTGCCGCAGTCACCACAGCGGAAGGGCCGCTCGCCTGTGTGCACCCGCCGGTGCCGCTCCAGGTGGGAGCTCACGGTGAAGCCGCGCCCGCACTCCCCACAGCGGAACGGCTTCTCCCCGGTGTGCACACGGCGGTGCCGCTCCAGGTGGGAGCTCACGGTGAAGCCGCGCCCGCACTCCCCACAGCGGAACGGCTTCTCCCCGGTGTGCACACGGCGGTGCCGCTCCAGGTGGGACACCCATCCGAAGCTCTTCCCACATGCCCCGCACGGGTATGGTTTGGCCGCTTCCTCTGTGGTTGGCGTGGCCTTGTCAGCGTTGTTGGGCGGCTGCACGTGGCCGCGCCGGTGCTTGGCGAGGGCTGCGCCGCAGCGGAAGCGGCGTGGGCAGTCCGGGCAGGGGTGCGGCCGCTCAGCACCGTGCATGTGTTGGTGCTTGAGCAGCCCAGAGCTGAGGCTGAAGTACTTTCCGCACTGTCCACAGTGCTGGGGCTGTGGCGTGGTATCGGTGCCAGCACCAGCCAGCAGAGTCTGCGTGCCCTTGTGCTTGAAGCGCTGCGGGTCTGTCTGGTGGTTGAGGCGCTTCCCACAGTCGGCACATTTCTGCAGGGCTGGTGGTGGCTCCTCTTCCACCTCCACACCCTCCTCATCCCTGGCGGTGACGGTGCTGGCGTGGGTGCGCATGTGACGGTCAAGGTGGGAGCTCCAAGCGAAGGCCCGCCCGCACTCGGCACACTGGAAGGGCTTTTCACCAGTGTGGATGCGGCGGTGCCGCTCCAGGTGGGAGCTCCAAGCGAAGGCCTTCCCACACACGCCGCACTCAAAGGGCTTCCCGCCCAGGTGGCTCTTCTGATGCCGGGCCAGCGCCGCGCTGTCGGCGAAGCTGTGGCCGCACTGGGGGCAGCGGCTGGGCCGGGCGGCACCAGGCGTGTGCGTGCGCCGGTGCGTGAGCAGCGAGGAGCTGACACTGAAGCGGCGCCCGCACTCAGGGCAGCCGTAGGGCCGCTCGCCCGTGTGCACCCGCCGGTGGATGGTGAGGTCAGAGCGCTGGATGAAGCCCTTCCCGCAGTCGGGACACGCATGCGGGCGGTCGCCGCTGTGGATTTTCTGGTGCTTCGCCAGGGCTGATCTGTGGCTGAAAATCTTCCCGCACTCGCCGCAGGTGTTGCCAGTGTGATTCTCGCTCCGGCTCGTGGAGAGCTGAGGCAGCTCCTTGCCTGTGTTGGGCTTTTCCTCAGCGAGTTCTTCCAGAGGCAGTTCCTGCCTGTCTCCTGTGCTGTGCTCTGTGGACAGAGATAGCCAGATACAAAGGAAAACCAAGAAATAAACTCCCTAATTAATGTGTTGGGTTGGAAACATTCCTTTATTTAACATTCCTTTGTTCAACGCTGGACGTACTTTGGGATCACTCCACCAAAAGTATCAAAACCTTGAATTAGTTATATATTTTAGCAAAAAAAGGAATTAGCACTCGTTGCCTTACAAGTTTTAAAATTCTCTTCATTAATTACCATTCTACCTTCTATTGGTTATTGATTTCTCGCTTCTCACACTGATTATCCACATTTTCCACCTTTTTATGACTTTTTTTCCTGGAATGGGCATCTCTGGTTTCCGCGAGGCGTCTTTGTACTTTATAAATTCTGCATTCCTGGTGTTCAGTTCTCAACAACAAATTTCTCTGCCAGGTTCTGTTAAGTTCCTCCTCCAGGAACAACTTCCAGGAGGATCTCCAGGAACTCCAGGAGGAAGTTCCTCCTCCAGATCTGAAAGCAGTGTGCTAAACATTTAATCTGTCTTTCTAACCCCAAGTTTGCCCGTCACCTGTTACCTATTTCATGGATTAAATCCCTTCTCAACATTTTCCCCCGATGCTTCACAGGCTCATTTCTCAACAGATACAAACTGCTGAGTAATTCTAGGGCTGAGAACATGGAAGGGTGGTGGGAAAAGGAAAGCGAAGGGGGACCCCTTTTCCTTTTTATTCCACCAGTTTTAGGGAGGGATGGGCAGCAGAAAAACACCTCCCGCATGTGCAGGAACAGGATCGCAGCCTCACCTGCAGCTGGGGTATCCCGGGATATGTGGAGATCCAGGGCTGTCGCTTCCTCTGTGTGGTCCAGGCGGGACAGCAGGTCAGGCTTGGAGATGGGTAATTCTGGAAAGCAGAACTTGTCATCCCCAGAGCTTGAGTTTGTGGGGAAAACCAGAGTTTTCCCAACTGTAGGAAGAGGGTTTAGTGCTTCCTCTACAGAAAAATAATGCAAAACTTGATTCCCACTGCTCCCCCTGCCTTCCCTCATCCTCCTTGGGAAGCAGTGCATGGGTAAGGACCCCAGTCATTAATTTATTATTATTCCTGAAGGACAGGTTGGGAAAAGGGGGATCTGCAGGTGCTGCCCTACCCTACACCCCTTGCATCCCAAAAAAGCGTATTATCCATCCCACCCCCAAACTTTCCTCCAGGAAGGGGTGGGCTCCTCACCCAGTGCCATCAGCGTCTCATAGCTCTCCTGCATCACATCGCGATACAGAGCTCTCTGTCGCGGGTCCAGCACCACGTAGGGCTCCATGGCCAGGCTCTGGGAACCCAGAACAGACGATTAGGCACTGAAAATTTAATGGAGAATTATTCCCTAATAAGGCAACAGGAAAGCCAAGCTGGATCATGGTGTGGGACAGCTGGTGAACAAACCTCTCCGTCCTTCCCCACCCAACAATCCTGCAGAGAATTCCCACCTTTTGCCCCTACTGCTTGAGGAATTTTCCTTTTTACAAAAAATTAACAGGCAGGAGGAAGCAGAAAGGGAAAACAGAAATGCAAAGATTCCTTAAAAAATAACTGAAAAGGGATAAAACCCCTCCCAGGAAGTACAAGTTTCTTTCATCTGCGGACAAGGCTCTGCTGAGAGATCCGGACCCTAAAATTCATTTTCACCCAAATTTTACCCACACAGCACCAAACCCTGGGTACTCATCCCTGGAGTCTAGGACTCTCTTCCCAGAGAATCCTGTCCCAAATTTTCCAGATCATCCCCAACCCCCTCCGCAGCAACTGCTCCTCCTGCCCAAAAAGGATAAATCAATCCATTATTTCCCCATTATCCCCTGAGGGGGAAAACCGGAGGGTTTTTTTTTTTTTTTCTCCCCCAGCTGTAGGAAGAACATTTGATGCTTTCCTTTACAAAAATCACCGAAAAGCAAATTCCCATTGCTCCCTCCACCATTCCTCATCCTCCTTGGGAAGCAGCGGGTGCATAAGGATCCCAATTATTAATTTCATTTTTGTTCATTTATTATTATTCCTGGAGGACAGGTTGGAAACGGGTAGATTTGCAGGTTCTGAACAACTTACTGATGCTGGGAATAAATGGCCAATTTCCAGCACAGATCCCTCCTCCTATTTTTCCCTTTATTTTTATGTATTTTGGAGCCCCCACCAGCATCTCATCCTGCTTCATTTATTCCTCGGCGTTTTGCCATCCTGCTAAAACAAATGGAAATAAAGAGGTCGACACATCCGAAGGGAACCCACCAAGGGGGAAGGACAACGGGGTGGATTTTGGCGGGGGGAAGGAGGGGGAGGTATTGGGTTTTTTTTTTATAATTTCCCCCCTTCCCTGGCACTGGAGGCGGGAAAATACAGGATCCTGAGGNGCGACGACCCCCCCCCCTCCCCCTTTATTTTTCCCAAAATAGCCCTTTTCCTCCACAAAAAAGCGGGGATGCGCGCATGGGGAACGGATGAGTCCCGTCCCTCTGGTGTCCTAAGCGATAAGAGTTAAAACAAGAAAGAAATGAAAGAGGAATTAAAAAAAAAGAAAAACAGGAAAAAGAAAAAGAAAAAAGGCCGGGGCGAGGGGGGAAGAAGGAGAAAGGGGTTGTGCACAATGGCCGGGGCCCTCTGGCGGCAAGAGCCGTAGCTCTGAGCGGAAAATTAAAAAAAAAAAAATCCACTTTGCACAGTGAAAAAAATGCTCTTTTTCTGTCCTGAAGGGGTATTTTTTCTTGAAAACATGAGAAAAGGAAGTGGTTTTTGTGGTTCTCCTGCCCGTCTGTGGGCATGGGGATGAGCCCCAGAGTCACTTTGCTTGTTGGGCCTGCGGAGTGGCCCCCTATATTTATTGTTGTTAAACACATAAAGGATAATTTTGGGGCAAAACCCCCTAAATTTGGGGTAACACCCCCTAAATTTGGAGCGGGAGGAGGTACTGGGGGTGTCTTAACCAGTGTATGCTGAGGGGAAGGGGCTGTGGGGCTGCAGGAGCCCCCCATTGCAGCAGCCACCGTGACCCTTCGCAGCAGGAAAGGGCAGATTTTGGGGGTAAAAGGGGAGTTCTCTGACAACGGGGACATGTTGCGACATCAAGGAGCACCCCACCAAAATGTGCTAAGACCCTCCATGAGGAGTTTGGAGGTGAAAATGTCGTTTCCCTCCGCGAGCGTTTTGGGGCCTTTGCCCCCCGTTGTTCGCATGGCAACGGCGGCTGGCTTCCCTCACCCAAGATGTCGCCCAGGGCTTCACGCCTCGGCGCCATCTTGAGCCGGGCCCCGCGGGCAGCAATGGGGAGGGGCAGGCCGCGGCCATTTTCCCTCGCGCCCTGCCTGAAGGCGAGGCCGCCATTTCGAAAGAGGGCAGCTCCGCTCTGAGCCCAAATTGACCTCTTTTCATTCCAATTTCTGCCTTCCCGACCTTATGGTAACAAAATATTTTCTCGCCAAAGCCAACCTCATCACAGGCAGTGAGGAAACATAAAGAAAAGTAGGGAAATGGTGCTGTTGTGTCCTCTGTCTCATGCAGGAGGGATGCTCCCAGTAAATCACTAAATCCCCCGGAAAGGTGCAGACGAGTAGGCGCAGGGCGGTTTTTGGGTAGTTTTTGTACGTCTGGAGGTTTTGAGTGGTTTTGCCCTGAATTCAGGTTCCTGGAATGGATCTGTGACACTCGTGGGGACATGCCAGAGATGCTGATGCTGTGAAAACCACCCCAAAAACCCCTCCACTCTCGCCCCCTTACGCCAGAAAGCCCGTAACATCCTACAGAGACCCCCGAAACAACCATAGGGCTCTCTGCATCCCCCCTACTCTCAGAGAACTGGACTCGTCCTAAAACCTATAGGAACCGCCCCGCTCCTAGCACTATTATAGAGAACCCCCCTGTCTGACCAGCCTGTAGGGGACTCCTCCCCTCTCCCAGCACCCCACGGACACCGCTACCCCGCAACCACCGGACCCCACAGTGGTCTCCAGACCCCTTCCATGGACCCCCCTCCTCCACGCGACCCGCGCGCGCGCACAGCGCTCCCGAGCGGGGGGGGTGGGGGCCCGACCGTCCCCGCCTCCTCCTTTCCTGCTCGAGCCTAGCGACG